>JASDQU010014368.1:50906-93403 GCA_032191745.1 Picea mariana
ATCCATGTTGCAGCAGAAGTTGTAACGTCTCTAATATGTGGAATTATGCTATCTTTAATTGACATGTGCAACAATACCTTTGCCTTGTTTTCGTGTTTCTCCCAATCTTGGATCTGTGCTGCTGTCGCACCTACAGCCGCATCAAGTTTCAGTTCAGTTCCCTTCGCAATGTTCCAAACACCATAGCCTTCCATGATTGTTTTCATATTGAATTTCCAATTAATGAAATTCGAGTCATCTAACTTGTTGGCTTCGTTGAGGTAGGCCTCCGCTAGAGGATTCTCCATCGCTGCAATTTAGTCTTTGCAAGTAAATCACCAAGGATATGCAACTTTTCGTTGAGTTTTCTCTTATGCTGAGCAGTCTGTCGCTCTGCCTTCGAATCCACTGATCCAACTCTACCTCTGTTATTATCTTAAATCATGCATGCATTTACCTTTAAATCAAAAACACCACCTCACATGCATATATCAACCTTTAAATCATGCATGCACCTTAATATAAAAAATATCCACTTTTTAAAGAAAAAAACTTATAACTCCCTCTTCACCTCACGCTTTAAAAAGTATCCACTTAATAAAACAATACAATGTTGCACTCTAATTCAAAGCTTTACATATAAAAATTAAATCTCATATAAAGGCTCATATATAAAAACTTTTATATAAAAACTCCACGATTTTCCATATAACACCAAACTCTTATATAAAAAAATCTTATAAAGTGATTGTATAAACTCTTATACAATGCTCCAAAACTCACCATATAACCTCATGCACCCTCAATCTCACACTGCCTCCCTCAAGAACCTACACATGAAAACTCACGATTTGCTCACGGCATGCAAACTCACGCTTCAAACTCCATGCATGCAAAAATACTCCAAAAAAGAAAACTCACGCAATCCTCAAAAAACCATGCATGACAAGAAACTCACGCATGCTGTGATTATGCATGCTCCAATCCTCATGCAACAAAGTTTCTTCACGCACCTTTCTCATGCATCTTTTCACAAAGAAAAATTGGTCGAACATGATTTGCTCACGTTTTTTTCCTCCACGCTCAAAGCCTCGACCTGCTCTCACGCAACTATTCTCCAACTTGAACCGACGCGGCTCTTCTACGTGATTTCAACCAATGGAGGAACACCCCTCCTCGTAAGCTCGCGGATTTAGCAAAACTCACCCTCCAAAAACGTTTCTACACGCTATCCATGCCCTCTCTCCGTGGCTCTGATACCAAGATAAAATATGCAAAACAAACACCACGGTGAGGCTACACTCACTTCTGTATTATTCAATGAAGACGAATTACATATTTATATAGGAAAAGACTCTACCGAGTCGGTTACTTGGAAAACAAAGACAACTAGACTCTTAACTAAGAACTGACTCTTAACACGCCTACAACTGACTCTCACAACTGAAGCTTATAACTGGTGCTTACAACTGGCGCTTTCTCCATTATTTCCAAGTGGAATACCATCATAAAGGAATATTAAAGTTTTATGAGACATCATATTTTTGGAGCATTGGATAAAGAAAGAAACAACACGTTCAAGGTCTTTTATCAATCGACCCTTACACATGGATATCCAACCAAGCTTTGCGTACAAGAAAATGATGCAAGGCAAAGTGGATCCATCTGTCTTGGAAGTTCGACCTCCATCCATGCAACTCAATCTTCTTTTTTAGATGAAAGAACAACTGATGGCTGACAACAGGCAGAAAGTTAAGAAGGCCCAGACATCATTTTCTCAGTTACAGATAGAAGTGTATCTCAAAACTATAGCTTTTCGTCGTGAGATTGAACAAGTTCAGAAATCTGCATCTGAGAAGGGTATCAGTGGCATGCAAACATCATGGATTGCCTCTGAATCTGGTCGGGAGTTTGTCTTTTATTCATCATTCTGTGGGGATAAACAAAACTTCTTCAAATCTTTGGCTTGCCATATATCATTGCTTAATGGAAGCAGAAGCCCAATGTGTATTTATGTGACTTGTCCATTTAGTTGATGGGATTGTAACTGATGACTGCGGTGCATTCCTATTTGGGACTGGAATTGTGTATAAGAATATTTTTGATGAGCGGAAGTATGTTGAGACTTACCTTATGAAGTGGCATTGGAATTTTCAATGCTATTGAAGTTGTCAATGCATTTCCTATGGAAGATGCTCTGAAAATGTTCAGAGAATGGCTTGATTCACCGGATCCATCAATCCTCAACAAGGTTCATGCTTGCTCAGGAAAAAGCTCAGGGAAAAAAATCAGGAGAGGTATGTTAGGAGTATGAGAGAGTAACCATTTTGATATTTCATAATTCATACTTTATTTATTTCTCTTTGGGATTTCACGGGTTGTGGATAGCAGGGGTGGCTCATAGAGTATCGAGAAGAACTTAGCAATGGAGTTGATGGCCTCCTTTAGGTAAGGAAACTTGTGCATTTGTTTGAGTTTGCTGCAATTTATCTATGTTCTCATGGTCGACCAGTTTTTCTCATGTGCAGATGAATACCTTGAAGCTTTATTGGTCATTATTCAAGCATGCGTGTCTTCATTTTTAATCTTATGTACTTGGCTATTCTCGTATAAGTTATGAGTGAGGAAACTATATTGAATAGTTAAAGTTTCACTCAGGGCGGGTCCAGACCTTCACAGAGGTATAAAAGCTCCAAGAGTCTGAGGAATATATGAGGATTTCACTAATGAAGCTCATTTTTGCTCTCTGGATATTGTTTATATTTTACTTTCTTATTATTTTACACTGATTTATAAAGAAAAATAAAACAAAACCCCGTCTTTTATTTCATTCAAATGTATATTCTTTATTTACATTTACTATTTTTATCTGATTTTTGTTTTATTCTGTTAACAATAATATTTTAAAGACAAATTAATAAACAAATCACAAATAGTAAAGATCAATTTAATTTATTGCATTGTTAGTTACTTTACCTTCTTAAGGTGTCCATTGTCTTTAATAATATTCATATTATTTTAACCTGTTAATACCACAAATAATTCACTTTTGTTACTTACCTCTTCACACTTTGTTTTTTCTTTAATCTTGTTATGTATCAAACTAATATTTGTCATCATTAACATTTTTTTAAACCTTTCTTTACATTTTTGTGAATATTTTATTTTTGTATTAGCCATCTTCTAACTTTATTTACAAAACAATAAACATTATAAAAATGAAAAGTATAAAAATCATAAATATAAAATAAAAAAAAGTTTAAATATTGAAAATACAAAACAAAGGGAACTCATGCTTGAAATTTAGGTTATAGGAGACTTAGTCTAGGGTCTAATGTGTTTCTATGTTGGGGATTTAAACCTAGGGTGAAATTCCTATCTCTTCTCGCCTAGCCCCACGAGAATATTATCTTAGCCGCTAACATCTTGTTAAGTTATACTTTTACTTGTGGTTCCAATCTTGGGTGAATTTTCCTTGGCTTCTATTGAAAAGGCTTAGTTTGTGGCTTCATAGGGATAATATGTTGAATTATCTTTGTGTCATAGGTCTTGAGATCATGATATGTCCGGGCAAATATGTTTTTGTATTATTTAAACAACTTTATGAAGGCTTGTATTTCTTCAGGGGAAAATTTCTTTCCTAGGTTGATGTTCTGAGGGGTGTTATCTGATCCCAAATTTATCACTTCAAATTACATTGATGAGTTGTTAGTCTTACAATTTGTCACCTTCTTAAACTTGTCCTTAAGGTCATAGAGTTTTTCCAGTCTTATCACACTTTTGGGGATGATGTTTATCATACTGGTTTTGTTTTGCTCTATTGGTTGGTTGATTGAGCCAGGAACATGTGCATTCAATTTTCTATCATGTTGATCTTCATTAATTATGGAGTCTTTGAAGGTACATTCCAAGTGTAGAAAAATGATAATCTATTCATCCTCATCAAAGACCCTTCATTTGGTCACATTATCTGGTATCGAAGGTCTGTAAAGCAGTCCCATAGAAAATGTATCGGGTAATAAGTTTTGAGAATGAATAATCCTAGAAGCTACATTAGCTAGTAAATCGACATCAGAGTTCAAAGATCAAGGAACATGTCTGATATTAAATGCATCAAATGACTTAATCAATTCCCATACCTCATGTTGGTAATGTTTAATGTGGCTAGAGAGACAATGTATGTTTTTTATTACCTGCCTTATGACAACCTCAAAGTCACCAAATACCTTTATCTTGTTGTATTTCAAGTCAATTTCTTTCCTTAGTCCTTGTAGCAGGGTTTCATATTCAGCAGTATTATTTGTGCATTGGAATTCAAGATTGAATGTTATCATGACTTTCTTACCATCGGGGTCTTTTAATATGCAGCCAACACCTGCACCTTCAAGATATTTTGACCCATCAAAACACAAAGTCCACACATTAGGGCCTCTTTTAAGATTATACATGGACTTGGAGTTTTCTTTTGTTTCTATATTAGTATGGTTAGTATGGTTGGAAAAAACTTCTAACTTATCTCTAAATACTATGTTAGATTGTACAATTTCACGACTATTTGCATCTGTTATGTTACAACGGGGCACAACAATCTGAGTGCAATGAAGGATTTTAGATTGTGTGTTTGATTTCGCGTAAGATGAGATTTTAGCATAGTAATTTCCAAAGAAAGAATCACATTAGCGATTTCCTAGAACAGAGTGATTAAACATCATAGGCTCATTTGGGTCATTCAGTTCTGTTACCACATGTTTCATGTATCGTTCTTTATCAACCCTGATTTGATTGGGCTTTCTATTATAGGGTAGCCAAAGGTGTGACCATTCTATGAAAAAGTTCCCTTTAAGTGTAGCAGACCGGTCTCTTCTTAAGAGCATTCCATAGGTATATGGTATATCCAAAAATATGATTTTAATAGTTTGATGTATCTTAGATTTTGAAGAAATTACGATCAAAACATTTTTTTAACTCCGCTTTTACTTTAACTCAGGTTTTGTCACACTATATAATTTGAATATCAGATTGTTCAGGCTTGACTTTGAGTTTCTCTAAAACTTTAAGGGGCATCACATTTGATGAAGCACCTGAATCCATCATACAATTATGCACATTCATGTTAAAAATCTCAAAAGTAACTAGAAAAGGTGGAGTGGTGGATCTTGACCTTTTCCCCGATAGGGAATCGTTTACAACTACCTGTCTTTTAGGTGCATTGGCCTCATCAAATGGGGAAGTTTTATTTGTTCCTTTCTATTTTCCCACATTAATTTATTTGGAGTTTTTAGTAGTCTTACCTTGAATTATTTTAATAAAATTCTTCTGAATTTGTGGAAGCTTCATAAGCTCAAATAGATAAATATTGGCCTTGGTTATTTTTAGATATTCCAAGAAATCATATTCAAACTTTTTGGCAACATTAGAAGGAACGATTATTTTAGAAGGAGTGTCTAACATCTTATGTGTGTGAGGAGCATTTTTAGGAGGTTCGGAAGGAGTAGGGGTGTCAAAGGAATCCTTCTTGCTTGCACTTCTAGTGGTTAGACAATTATGGGACACATGTATTTTTTCTCTTTCTTCCTCTTCTTCCACTCCATATGAAATTTCCCAAAATGAATTAACTCGTTTCTCAGGTAATTCATCTGATTCTTGGGTTCCTTCTGTTTGTTCCTCTTCATATTCTTCTCCATATTTATATTTGATCAAATTTTCAATGGCCTAGTGTTGAAGGGCTTGGAAAATATCTTCCATATTAATCCCCTTCAATGATGAATGAGTATTTTTATTGGTTGGAGGGGTGCTCTTATCTTTCTTAGATTGAAATTTAAAAAATTTCATGGCATTAGAAGATCCTACTCCATTGTGCTTCTTCAAAACAATCAACTCATTAAATAATTTCTTGACAATTCTCTGGAGGGACTCCATGTCCATAGAATCACTATCTTTCTTTTCTTCTGAAGACTTGGTAGTGGTGGCTTTGGATTTAGTTTTAGTTTTATCTTTTGAGGGCTCGAATCTTGGGTTCCACTTCAAACTTAGCATATACTTTTCAATCTTGAGGGCCTCTTGAAAGGTCGCTTCCAAGGTATCTTTCTCTGTGTTTTTAAAAAACATTTCCATGGACATGGGCAAAACTAAAGTATAAAATTCAATAGTGACATCTTCAACAGGTTTGGAAGCTCGATTAATCCACTTAATTAAATAAAGGAAATTTTGATTAGAATCTTTAACCTTTTCATTGGTATCCATTTTGATTCTTGAAAGATCTAATACTAAAGTATCTAGCGTTTTATCTTCAACGAATTCCTTAAGGAAAATAATCTCAAATGTTCTGCAACTAGTTATAGAGGCTTCTTCCAAAGAGTAGAGCCAAGTAGTAGCTTTATTCTCAAATGCACGAGGGAACAACCGAGATATGACATCTTTGTGTCAAATGTTTTGGAGTCTTATGGCTGATAGGAAATTCTTGACATGGTCTTTGGCCAAGTCTTTTCTATCAGGATCAAATTTGGGGAGAATTGTTTTGGGATGTTTCGACATTTCGTGGAGTATTCCAGGTATGGCGACTGCATCTGGGAGTAACCAAGATTCATAAGGTTGGGGGTTTGGGTTGTTTCTAGCCATGACTTGAGGGTTATATAGAATCAACTGTAGCTTTTCTTCTCCTTCCGACTCACTTTGATATTTTTCCTCTTCTTCATAATTTTCGTCGTTTTCACTCCTAGGTGTGAGAGGTGGAGAGTTTGGTGGTGAGGGATAAATACCACTGCCACCAGAAAGAAAGAAACGTTCGAGCTCAAAGTCAGAGGGTTCCAAAAATTTGTGCAAAGATGAAGGTAAATGATATTTTAGGGTTTCAACAGTTGGGTGTTCTTAGAAGGTGAAAGACTGTGATAGGGATGGATCTTCATTTAGGGTATTATTTAAACCTTGAGATAATGAATAATTGATAGGAGGTTTCCTGGTATGTTTACTCCATTTTCTGGTTAGAACACATTCGATGCATTCACGTGATTGTCTGACTATGGTGTCAAACTTCAGAATGGTAAGGATGTGGGGTTCCGGTGAAGAAAATATAGGTTTATACTGGAAGGGAATACGTTGAAAGGTAGCTTGAGCGGGCATGTTCAAAAAGTAGGACATGGGATGTGAAGCATGCTTAAGGCAAGGTTGATGAGAATCATTAGGATGAGTTGTGTTAATGAGTGGGATAAAAGGGGTAGGGATTTGATCTTTCTTTGCATCCATTCAGTTAGATGGCCCTCCTTCTAGTGCCATTTATGTTGACAGGTCCAAAAGATCCATTCAATTAGTTAAGGGAGAAATCCTGATGGTAGGTCACAATTAAACCCAGTCTCATTTGGGATATCATTTCTGACCAGAATATTGGCCTGGTTGTGACTTTAAAACTATCTAAATATGAATCTTAGAACATAATGTTCTCAGATGAATTAAAATTCCAAGAAACTAAATTAGACTAAAATGACTACTCACTATTCCAAGATGATTTCTTAATTTATTCTATCCTATCCTGATTAGGAGAAAACTATTCTAATAAGTGCAGTTAAAAATTATATTACTTTCACATAATTGATTCATAAAATCAAGGAATAAATAAATTTAACAGTGTAATGAGACATATACAAATAATTGATTCACCAACCTATTATATTGTCGTCACACTTAGTTTGAAAATAATGGAAAAAGTGGATATACAGAATATTAGTCTAGAAAAAATTCATTGAACTAAAATCCATACATTCACATAAATAAATATGCATAAACAAAATAGTCTCATTCATACACATTTGTACCAAAATCTCCAAAGTTGTCTCTTGTTCAAAATACCACACAATAATAGTATTGTCTTGATACCATCCAAATCAAAAGCCCTTTTTCATTTACAATCATCTATTTTATAACTATTAAGTGATTGTTTACATTCCCGAGACTAAATCATAAGTAAAAGGAAATTTACAAAAAGAAACTCTTTGCATTCCTATTCTTACTAAGATTTCAAAACAAAGGAAATGAGACACATGGAGTAGTTATAAATATTAAGACCATCATGAAATCTTCTACATTTGCATCAGGTCTCAATATTCCTTCCAGAGCGAATAATTTTCCATGATCTTCGTTAACTTTTATGACTGCATCTTTAAATATCCAATTCTCCATCACAAACTTTGGTATAAACTTCTTGGTTTAATTATTGTGTTGTACGTTTAACAAAGTTTTGGGTCATAGTGATGATCTTGACAGGTTTCAACAGGTGTTCTTCCAGGGATTCTTTATTTACTTCAGTTAAATTTTCAATATTCACTCTGTTAATTTCTTTGTACTCTTCCACCTCATCTATTCTAACTTTGGTAGGTGTTGCTTCATCAATGGGGGGCATCAACTACATTTTTAACTCTTCAAAGAGATCATTTGAACTAGTTTCCATATCCTTTTGCATGTTTTGGCTTTTATTTCTCGGATGGCCTGAATATATTTCAAAATAGGCTTCCATGTATCAAAGAAGACTTGGTATTTTATCTTTTATTTTCTAGAATATGATGGAAATGTAGTTGGAAGATCCTTGTATACACTCCTTGCCAATTGATAATTCTATCAAAGGCATCATTCACTTTTTGGTATTGGTATTTGATTTTAGCTATTTGATCTTCCAATGTCAACTGATCATCCCCGATTGACTTGCATATCGTTGAGAAGACATAAAAATTCCTTTTGTTCAGATCTAAGTTTCTCCTTGAATTCTATTTCCTCTGCCTTGATGACTTCCAAATGAAGAGTCTTGATGTGTACAAGAAATAAAGGCCAAAGTTTCTTACTATTTTTCAAGAGAAGAGAAGTAACCCTTGTTATCATGGTTTGATAGGCTATTTCTCTTATAAAAAGACGATATGGGACAAAGTATGGAAAAAGATGAGGGGCCCCAGTAGTTCCATATACAGTAATATATGTGTAATATTTTCCTAGTTACCAATCAGCTATCTCTTTCATCCTAGCTCTAGATTCACTTGAAATTTGGTGCCTTGGGAACCCATAAATAATGGTATAAAGAGGGGAGAGGAAATAATCACAAATGTCATAGAAATACCTCTTATAATTTATGTTCCAAAGCTCAAAGAAATACACATGTACAGGGGGTTTCTCTTGGTCCCAATTCCATCCGAGATTGGGAAATTGTATCGAGAAATAGATAACATCAATAAAATATGGTGACATATAGAAGTAGGGATTTTTCATAGCCGGTATATTTTTCACATTGAGACGTATATTAAAAGTTAATATCTCTTCCAAATTGAACACTTGTCTTGTCTTCCCAATGGTATGAGCCATGGGTAGCCAATCAATCTGAAAATGTGTGCTCTTCTCCTCACCATATAATCAGTTCAACATAGCGATCAACATTTTATATGGTTCCTTGAACTCGTGTGTGGGTATAATATTTTATACTTGCTTGAATGGTCTGTCTTTGTCCACTGATGAGTTTTTCATTAATTTGGTTGGGCCTTTATTAATTTGAGCAAACCCCTTAAGGAACAACTCATTGAGAGAGCATGCAGGCCCCAGTAGGTGATATATTTCACTAACATATTCAAGCCTTAGAGATGTTATTTTCCTTCCAGACTTGTTTATAATTGTGGCAGTGCTTGGGTCAAACTGCGTGAAGCACCACTGGGCCTCCTTGTTGTATGGAAACAATGTCGGTCTGGAAGCTACAAGGTGAATACCACTCTTCTAGATATTCTGGTACACTTCGAGGTTTTCATCATCTGAAGGAAAGTTTCCAATATTGAAGATCCTATATATCTCATCATACCATGGGGAATGATCTTCTCCAATATGATAGGTTGTATCAATTACTAAAACCTTTCCCTAGAAAGAAAAACTTTCAAGCGCAGAAGTTGAGAAGAGGGCACTAAATTCCTATATATCCAGGTAGTCTGACTCGTCATAATGTGTTCTTTGTATCATGCAATTACCATATTAATCATCAGTCAATCAAATAAATGAAAAATCATACAAGATAGTAATTCAAAATAACAAGATACACACGATTTAACTAAAAATGGTGTTTACTGATTATTGCAGAGCTAATCAATACAAAGGAGAGTGCCTCACCAGCTTACGAAGAAAAGATATGATGTCAATGAGGGTTCCAGGGTTATCATATAGGAATTTAATTATCTTAATTATCATATTGAATAACATATGTATTATGACCATTTCAAAAGCTAGATCATTATTGTGCCATTAATGTGATTTGAAAGCAAGGATTTCACAAATCCGTGTACCGGATTCATGGGAGGCGAAAATTTAAAATCGTAGTCATCAAAGTCGTTGCCATCAAATAAGGAATGTTGATAGATTAGTTTACGCTTTGAAAAAGAGGTATCGAAGAATATTCCCTTCCTAGCATTGATTTGTGTGTTGAGAGTATAATAATGTGGACGGTTATATGTGAGTCCTCAATTGTTTTCGTCGGGGAGGAGAATTTTGTAGATTGATCCATACTCCGATGTAAAGGAATAGAATGATATTCCCTTTCAAACAGTTATTTATGTGATGAAAGTATAATATCAAGAAAGTTTAGAAGTGTATTGTCAGACCTTCCTAATCAGAGCTCAACAGATTCAGGAAACTTCATAATTCCAAAGAGAAGGGAATCAAAGGATATTTTGTTCCTCGAGAAATGTGTTATTTTGAGAAGTTGAGTAATAAGTAAACGGGTGATTATTTGTTTAACAAACTAGAGTCTACCAATCGATGTTTTCCATATCATAAGTTTATCATCATACAAGGTTATGCAAACATTATGTTTTCAATATTTGTGTGCTTATTCCTCCACCAACAATCAACTAACACATCTATCAACAAAAAATACGTTGTGAACTCTCGATTCGTCGGATTGTATTCGTCGAAGTCGAAAGTTATTTGTAGGAAGTATTACTCTTATATTGTAGATTCTGATAGAACTCTTTTTGATATGGATATAGGAAAGGTTTCTATCAGAATGTTATTAGAATATGTGTTTATTTCATCCCAACTTAGACATTGAAATTAGGTGAGTGAACATAAGTTCCTTTGTCCTGATTTATGCAGGGATATCATATCAGTGAACACAGTTTGTGTGATTGAGCAGAGTGAGGGGAAAAAATTGTTTTCTGGAAAGATGGACCTATTGGTGTCGTAGAGAAGATGGAAAATCAACATCAAAATGCAGACAATAGTAAAAAGAGAAACCTTCTAAACCATATCAACAAAAGGACCAATTCCTTATTCCAACACCTTTTCAATAGCATAGTAATGTAGTACCTTGGAAAAACTTTTAGAGAAAGGGGGAACCCACTTAAAATATCTAATTCAAGAGATTTTAAGGGGGTTGATGTGTGGGAGACACAACAGTACCAATTACATATTTTCCTTTTGGTAAACTGATCAAGTCCCAAGTATCATTCTTCACCAAGGAATTCAATTATGCTTCAATAGCTTGTTGTGAAAATTTTCACCTTGTAAAAAGGTTGAACCCCCCTTTAGACCAAGACCCCTTCTTTGGCCCAAAGATAGAAGCAAATAAGTTTCTCGATAAAGTGCATGGTCCAATATTCCTTTGTTGACTTAGAATTTGATTCATCACCAATATCCATTGCATATTTTCTTAATTCAATCTGTACGTTTTCTGGATGAAAAATTCATTGCTTATGAAAAACAACATCTCTGCTTATTATCACTTTCTTTGCTCCTCTTTTCTTTAGGAACATGTGCATATGAAGTGCAACCAAAAAATTTCATATGTGTAACACTTAGTTTATATCCCAACCATGTTTCTTCTCGAGTTGAGTTCAATATTTATTTCGTCGGACATATGTTGAGAGTATAAACTACAATGTGCACTGCTTCAACCCAAAAATAATTTCTGAGAGACTTAGTTTTCAACATGCTCTGAGCCATTTCAACTATTGTCATGTTTTTCCTTTCCACAAATCCATTATGTTGAGGAAAGTAAGAGTTGGTAAACTCTTTCTTTATTCCATTCTTCCTACAATAATTCAAAAATTCATTTGACCTATATTCTCCCCCATTATTTGTACGTAGGGTCAGAATTTTCAAACAACTTTTCTTTTCAATTAATGTCTTAAACTCAAGAAAATGAGTAAACACTTCAAACTTCCCCTGCAAAAAATACACCCACGTCTTCTTGGAATAATCGTCAATGAAAGTGAGAAAACAATTTGCATTTCATAAAGACATAGTCTCCATTGGACCACACAAATCTGAATGTACTAGTGCTAGATGTTCTTTAGCCTTCCATGTTCTATTTAAGAAACTTTCCCTATGTTGTTTCCCAAAAATATACCCTTCACATGCTTCATCATAATTATTGATATAAGGAAGACCATTCACCATGTTCTACTTGCTTAACAACACCAAACTCTGAAAATTCAAATGTCTCATCCTTAAATTCCAAAGCATGCTAGTCATTTCTTCTGTAACATTCAAACTGTGTGAGTTACTTTCATTAAAATAAAGCTTGAAGATTTTGTCTTCAGTCATTTCTCCTCTTGCTACTACTTCATTTTTATTCAGCTTATCCATGATTAAACTCTCTTTATTATCAAACACTAACTTGTAGTTTTCTCCATCATCTAACTTAAAGAAAGTAGGTTGTTCTTCAACGTTGGTGTCAACAATGTGTCCTCGATGAACTTATTCTTTCCATGCAATGTTGGAATTGCAATTCTTCCTTTTCCTTTAACTTCAAAAATTCTATCATCACCAAAGATAAATTTACCAAAATAATTGTCATTTACTCTAGTAAACAACTCCTCCTTAGATGTCAAATGAGTTGAACATAAAAAATCAATATACCAAGCTTCACTTTCTTCATTATGTATGTTCCTTATCCTACACTTTTGCATAACAATGTGATTTGAAAGCAAGGATTTCCCAAATCCGTGTATCGAATTCATGGGAGGTGAAAATTTAAAATCGGAGTCATCGTAGTCGTTGCCATCGAATAGGGAATGTTGATAGATTAGTTTACACTTTGAAAAAGAGGTATTGAAGAATATTCCCTTCCTAGCATTGATTTGTGTGTTGAGAGTATAATAATGTAGATGGTTATATGTGAGTCCTCAGAGTTGTTTCCGTTGGGGAGGAGAATTTCGTAGATCGATCCATACTCTGATGTAAAGGAATAGAAGGATATTCCCTTTCAAACAGTTATTTATGTGATGAAAATATAATGTCAAGAATGTTTAGAAGTGTATTGTCAGACCTTCCTAATCAGAGCTCAATAGATTCAGGAAACTTCATAATTCCAAAGAGAAGGGAATCAAAGGATATTCCCTTCCTCAAGAAATGTGTTATTTCGAGAAGTTGAGCGATAAGTAAACGAGTGAGTATTTGTTTAACAAACTAGATTCTACCAATCGATGTTTTCCATATCATAAGTTTATCATCATACAAGGTTATGCAAACATTATGTTTTCAATATTTGTGTGTTTATTCCTCCACCAACAATCAACTAACACATCTATCAACAAAAAATACATTGTGAACTCTCGAGTCATCGGATTGTATTCGTTGAAGTCGAAAGTTATTTGTAGGAAGTATTACTCTGATATTGAAGATTTTTATAGAACCCTTTCTGATATGGCTATAGGAAAGGTTTCTATCGGAATGTTATTAGAATATGTGTTTATTTCATCCCAACTTAGACTTTGAAATTAGGCGAGTGAACAGAAGTTCCTTTGTCCTGATTTATGCAGGGATATCATATCAGTTAACACAGTTTGTGTGATTGAGCGGAGTGAGGGGGAAAAATTGTTTTCTGGAAATATGGACCTATTGGTGTCGTAGAGAAGATGGAAAATCAACATCAAAATGCAGACAATAGTAAAAAGAGAAGCCTTCCAGACCATATCAACAAAAGGAACAACTCCTTATTCCAACACCTTTTCAGTAGCGTAGTAATGTAGTACCTTGCAAAAACTTTTAGAGAAAGGGGGAACCCACTTAAAATATCTAATTCGAGAGATTTTAAGTGGGTTGTTGTGTGGGAGACAAAAAAATACCAATTACATATTTTCCTTTTGATAAACTGATCAAGTCCCAAGTATCATTCTTCACCAAGGAATTCAATTATGCTTCAATAGATTCTTGTGAAAATTTTCACCTTGTAGATAGGTTGAACTCCCCTTTAGACCAAGACCCCTTCTTTGGTCCAAAGACAGAAGCAAATAAGTGTCTCGATAAAGTGCATGGTCCAATCTTCCTTTGTTGACTTAGAATTTTATGCATCACCAATATCCATTGCATCTTTTCTTAATTCAATCTGTACATTTTCTCGATGAAAAATTCATTGCTTATGAAAAACAACATCTCTGCTTATTATCACTTTCTTTGCTCCTCTTTTCTTTAGGAACATGTGCATATGAAGTGCAACCAAAAAATTTCATATGTGTAACACTTAGTTTATATCCCGACCATGCTTCTTCTCGAGTCGAGTTCAATATTTCTTTCATCGGACATATGTTGAGAGTATAAACTACAATGTGCACTGCTTCGACCCAAAAATCATTTCTGAGAGACTTTGTTTTCAACATGCTCTGAGCCATTTCAACTATTGTCATGTTTTTCCTTTCCACAAATCCATTATGTTGAGGAAAGTAAGAGTTGGTAAACTCTTTCTTTATTCCATTCTTCCTACAATAATTCAAAAATTCATTTGACGTATATTCTCCCCCATTATTTGTACGTAGGGTCAGAATTTTCAAACAACTTTTCTTTTCAATTAATGCCTTAAACTCAAGAAAATGAGTAAACACTTCAAACTTCTCCTGCAAAAAATACACCCACGTCTTCTTGGAATAATCATCAATGAAAGTGAGAAAATAATGTGCATTTCATAAAGACATAGTCTCCATTGGACCACACAAATCTGAATGTACTAGTGCTAGATGTTCTTTAGCCTTCCATGTTCTATTTAAGAAACTTTCCCTATGTTGTTTCCCAAAAATATACCCTTCACATGCTTCATCATAATTATTGATATAAGGAAGACCATTCACCATGTTCTACTTGCTTAACAACACCAAACTCTGAAAATTCAAATGTCTCATCCTTAAATTCCAAAGCATGCTAGTCATTTCTTCTATAACATTCAAACTGTGTGAGTTACTTGAATTAAAATAAAGCTTGAAGATTTTGTCTTCAGTCATTTCTCCTCTTGCTACTACTGCATTTTTATTTAGCTTATCCATGATTAAACACTCTTTATTATCAAACACTAACTTGTAGTTTTCTCCATCATCTAACCTAAAGAAATTAGGTTGTTCTTCAACATTGGTGTCAACAATGTGTCCTCGATAAACTTATTCTTTCCATGTAATGTTGGAATTGCAATTCTTCCTTTTCCTTTAACTTCAAAAAATCTTTCATCACCAAAGATAAATTTACCAGAATAATTTTCATTTATTCTAGTAAACAACTCCTCCTGAGATGTCAAATGAGTTGAACATCAAAAATCAATATACCAAGCTTCACTTTCTTCATTACGTGTCATAAAATTTGAGATGAATAACTTCTCATTCCTTGTTTTTTCAACAACTGTATTGGCACCTTTATGTTCCATATCTTTCACTTTTGCACCTTTATGTTCCATATCCCGCACTTTTGCATAAGATGATATTTTAGCATAGTAATTTCGAAAGAAAGAATCACATTAGCAATTTCCTAGAATAAAGTGATTAAACATTATAGGATCATTTGTGTCATTCAGTTCTGTTACCACATGTTTCATGTATCGTTCTCTATCAACCCTGATTTGATTGGGATTTCCATTATGGGGTAGCCAAAGGTGTGACCATTCTACAACAAAGTACCCTTTAAGTATAGCAGACCAGTCTCTTCTTAAGAGCATTCCATAGGTATATGTTATATCCACAAATATGATGTCAATACTTTGGTGTATCTTAGGATTTGAAGAAATTATGATCAAAACATTTTTTAACTCCCCTTTTATTTTAACTCTGGTTCTGTCACACTGTATAATTTGAATATCAGATTGTTCAGGCTTGACTTTTAGTTTCTCACAAACTTTAAGGGGCATCACATTTGATGAAGCACCTGAATTCATCATAAAATTATGCACATTCATGTTAAAAATATCAAAAGTAACTAGAAAAGGTGGAGTGGTGGATCTTGATCTTTGCCCAGATAGGGAATCATTTACAACTACCTGTCTTTTAGGTGCATTGGCCTCATCAGATGGGGAACTTTTAATTGTTCCTTTCTATTTTCCCACATTAATTAATTTGAAGTTTTTAGTTTCTCACAAACTTTAAGGGGCATCACATTTGATGAAGCACCTAAATCCATCATACAATTATGCACATTCATCTTAAAAATCTCAAAAGTAATCAGAAAAGGTGGAGTGGTGGATCTTGACCTTTGCCTGGATAGGGAATCATTTACAACTACCTGTCTTTTAGGTGCATTGGCCTCATCAGATGGGGAATTTTTAATTGTTCCTTTCTATTTTTCCACATTAATTTATTTGGAGTTTTTGGTAGTCTTACCTTGAAGTGTTTTAATAAAATTCTCCTGAATTTGTGGAAGCTTCATAAGCTCAAATAGATAAATATTGGCCTTGGTTCTTTTTAGATCTTCCAAGAAATCATATTCAAACTTTGTGGCAACATTAGAAGGAACAATTATTTTAGAAGGAGTGTCTAACGTCTTATGTGTGTGAGGAGCATTTTTAGGAGGTTCGGAAGGAGTAGGGGTGTCAAAGGAATCCTTATTGCTTGCACTTCTAGTGGTTAGAAAATTATGGGACACATGTATTTCTTCTATTTCTTCCTCTTCTTCCACTCCATATGAAATGTCCCAAAATGAATTAACTTGTTTCTCAGGTAATTCATCTGATTCTTGGGTTTCTTCTGTTTGTTCCTCTTCATATTCTTCTCCATCTTTATATTCGATCAAATTTTCAGTGGCCCAGTGTTGAAGGGCTTGGAAAATATCTTCCATATTTATCCCCTTCGATGATGAAGGAGTATTTTTTTTGGTTGGATGGGTGCTCTTATCTTTCTTAGATTGAAATTTAAAAAATTCATGGTATTAGAAGATCCTACTCCATTGTGCTTCTTCAAATCAATAAACTCATTAGATAATTTCTTGACAATTCTCTGGAGGGACTCCATGTCCATAGAATCAGTACCTTTCTTTTCTTCTAAAGACTTGGTAGTGGTGGCTTTGGCTTTAGTTTTAGTTTTATCTTTTGAGGGCTCGACTCTTGGGTTCCCCTTCAAACTTAGCATATTCTCTTCAATCTTGAGGACCTCTTGAAAGGTCGCTTCCAAGGTATCTTTCTCTGCATTTTTAACAAACATTGCCATGGACATGGGCAAAACTAAAGTATAAAATTAAATAGTGACATCTTCAATAGGTTTGGAAGCTCGAGGAATCTGCTTAAGTAAAGAAAGGAAATTTTGATTAGAATCTTTAACCTTTTCATTGGTATCCATTTTGATTCTTGAAAGATCTAATACTAAAGTATCTAGCATTTTATCTTCAACGAATTTCTTAAGGAAAATAATCTCAAATGTTCTACAACTAGTTATAGAGGCTTCTTCGAAAGAGTAGAGCCAAGTAGTAGCTTTATTCTCAAATGCACGAGGGAACAACCGAGATATGACATCTTCATGTTGAATGTTTTGGAGTCTTATGGCTGATAGGAACTTCTTGACATGGTCTTCGGCCGAGTCTTTTCTATCAGGATCAAATTTGGGGAGAACTTTTTTGGGACGTTTCGACATTTCGTGGAGTATTCCAGGGATGGAGACTGCATCTGGGATTAACCAAGGTTCATAAGGTTGGGGGTTTAGGTTGTTTCTAGCCATGACTTGAGGATTATATAGAATCAACTGTAGCTTTTCTTCTCCTTCTGACTCACTTTGACATTTTTCCTCTTCTTCATAATTTTCGTCATTTTCACTCCTAGGTGTGAGAGGTGGATAGTTTGGTGGTGAGGGAGGAATACCACCACCACCAGAAAGAAAGAAATGTTCGAGCCCAAAGTCAGAGGGTTTCGAAAAATTGTGTAAAGATGAAGGTAAATGATATTTTAGGGTTTCAACAGTTGGGTGTTCTTGGAAGGTGAAAGATTGTGATAGGTGTGGATCTTCGTTTAGGGTATTATCTAAACCTTGAGATAATGAATAATTGATAGGAGTTTTCCCGGTCTGTCTACTCCATTTTCTGGTTAGAACACATTCGGTGCATTCACAGGATTGTCTAACTATGGTGTCAAACTTCAGAATGGTAAGGATGTGGGGTTCTGGTGAAGAAAATATAGGTTTAGACTGGAAGGGGATACGTTGAAAGGTAGCTTGAGTGGGCATGTTCACAGAGTAGGAAATGGGATGTGAAGCATGCTTAAGGTGAGGTTGATGAGAATCACCAGGCTGAGTTGTGTTAACAAGTGGGATAAAAGGGGTAGAGATTTGATCTTTCTTTGCATCCATTCAGTTAGATGGCCCTCCTTCTAGTGTCATTTATGTTGATGTGCTCAAAATATCCATTCAATTAGTTAAGGGATAAATCCCGATGGCAGGTCCCAATTAAACCCAGTCTCATTTGGGATATCATTTCTGACCAGAATATTGGCCTGGTTGCGACTCTAAAACTATCTAAATATGAATCTTAGAACATAATGTTCTCAGATGAATTAAAATTCCAAGAAACTAAATTAGACTAAAATGACCACTCACTATTCCAAGATGTATCCTAATTAGGAGCAAACTATTCTAATAAGTGCAGTTAAAAATGATATTAATTGCACATAATTGATTAATATAATCAAGGAATAAATAAATTTAACAATGTAATGAGCCATATACAAATAATTGATTCACCAACCTATTATATTGTTGTTGCACTTACTTTGAAAATAATGGCAAAAGTGGATATACAGAATATTAGTCTAGAAAAAATTCATTGAACTAAAATCCATACATTCACAGAAATAAATATGCATAAACAAAATAGTCTCATTCATACACATTTGTAGCAAAATCTCCAAAGTTGTCTCTTGTTCAAAATACCACATAGTAATAGTATTGTCCTGATACCATCCAAATCAAAAGCCCTTTTCCATTTACAATCATCTATTTTATAACTATTAAGTGATTGTTTACATTCCCGAGACTAAATCATAAGTAAAGGGAAATTTACAAAAAGCAACTCCTTGCATTCCTATTCTTACTAAGATTTCAAAACAAAGGAAATGAGACACATGGAGCAATTATAAATATTGAGACCATCATGAAATCTTCTACATTTGCATCAGGTCTCGATATTCCTTCCAGAGCGAATAATTTTCCATGATCTTCGTTAACTTTTTCGACTGCGTCTTTTCAATATCCAATTCTCCGTCACAAAATTTGGTATAAACTTCTTGGTTTTATTATTGTGTTGTACGTTTAACAAATTTTTGGGTCACAGTGATGAGCCTGACAGGTTTCAACAGGTGTTCTTCCAGGGATTCTTTATTTACTTCAGTTAAATTTTCAATATTCACTATGTTAATTTCTTTGTACTCTTCCACCTCATCTATTCTGACTTTGGCAGGTGTTGCTTCATCAATGGGGGGCATCAACTACATTCTGAACTCTTCAAAGAGATCATTCGAAATAGTATTCCATATCCTTTTGCATGCTTTGGATTTTATTTCTCGGATAGCCTGAATATATTTCAAAATAGGCTTCCATGTATCAAAGAAGACTTGGTATTTTATCTTTTATTTCCTAGAATATGATGGAAATGTAGTTGGGGGATCCTTGTATACACTCCTTGCCAATTGATAATTCTATCAAAGGCATCATTCACGTTTTGGTATTGGTCTTTGATTTCAACTATTTGATCTTCCAATCTCAACTGATCATCCCCGGTCGACATGCATATCGTTGAGAAGACATAAAAAATCCTGTTGTTTAGATCTAAGTTTCTCCTTGACTTCTATTTCCTCTTCCTTGATGACTTCCAAATGAAGAGTATTTTCCTTGTTTTCTTCCAAAACCTCTTCCAGCTTCTCCTTTTCATGTTCCCATCCCATGTTCTGGTAGCTTTTTTTCTCAACAAACAGTTTGGATTCAACTATCTTAGTTTGCAAATGGGATGTTTCTTTAGCATGTTCCCTCTTGATTTGTTCCATTTTTTCACAAAGATTTAGATTTGTAGATTCTATCTCCTTAATATGGTTGTCCGATTCTAACTATGTTTTTTTATCAAATTTATCATTCATTTCATTTTTCTGAGTTTGCAATGCTCTGTTCTATTCTTCTATTTTGAGATTGTCAGCAATCCTGGTGGCTCTTTCAAATTTTGAAGAGAGCTCATCTCTCACAGTTTGCACAATCTTCTCGATTTATTCCTTATGTAGTTTGTTCTTATGTTCAATAGTCTTTAAGAATTCTACATAGATGCCATCCTTTTGTATTTTCAACTCTGTCTCTAGCTCCATGATGTTGGTCTATGTTGCACTTAAGGCAGTGGTAACCTCAAGGACAAATGAATCATTCAAGCCTGAAAATGCATGAAGCACAGAGGCTACTTGTAAGACATTGTCTTTCGGGTCAGGCCCTACCTTCCATTCAACAATTCTTCATGTAGATGACCTGGCTTTAGCATAATCTCCCCTTTTTTATTTTTTTTCGACCTTCTTTCAATGATTTTAGTTATGTCATCATAGTAATAGTCTCCAATAGCTATGATAACACCCTCAAAACTAAGTATTTGCAAGGAGAAGATTCAATTACCTGGGATAGCAGTAAGAGGGGTGTATTCCTGAGGAAAAATGTTTACTATGACCAAATTAAGATTTGATGGAATGCCCTGGGTTTCGCTCAACTCTTTATGTTTTTTCCATTATGATTGTTCAACTATTATTCTTTTAGCTTCTACTTTAGTTGTTTCTCTTTCACTTTCTTTTATCTATGCCTCAGTTTCTTCAGCTAGTATTTTAGTTTCTTCTTCATCTTGTTTTCTCTTATATTCTTCATCAACTTTCAATCTTTTTTGCTCCAATTCTTCTGCCTTTTTTACCTTCTCTTTCTCGTTGGTGATTAATTTATTCTGATCCTCTTGCAGAAGCCTTTGAAATTTCTCTTGTGAAATATTCTTCATTTCTTCTTGCTTATATTGTTGTTCTTGTTTGGAAGCATCATCGAGGAACTTTTGTAATACCTATTCATAAAAAAGAACTCCTTTGAAATTGTCTTCTTCAAAATCAACCACGTGTATATTAGGATAAGTGAGACCTATAGATCTAACATGACTCACTATGAGTTCATGTGGGTCATGTCCCTTCACCTTTCCAAAGCATAAAAATAAATCTTGCAAGGCCTCTGCCTCTTTTCTAGCATGTTGTCCATTCGATAGACTATATTTTCCTATGTGTATAAGAAACAAAGGCCAAAGTTTCTTACTATTGTTCAAGAGAAGAGAAGTAACCCTTGTTTTCATGGTTTGATAGGTTATTTCTCTTATCAAAAGACGATATGGGACAAAGTATGGAAAAAGATGAGGGGCCCCAGTAGTGCCATATACTGTAATATATGTGTAATATTTTCCTAGATACCAATCAACTATCCCTTTCATCCCAGCTCTAGCTTCACTTGAAATTTGGTGCCTTCGAAACCCATAAATAATGGTATAAAGAGGGGAGAGGAAATAATCACAAATGTCATAGAAATACCTCTTATAATTTATGTTCCAAAGCTCAGAGCAATACACATGTACATGGGGTTGCTCTTGGTCCCAATTCCATCCGAGATTGGGAAATTGTATCGAGGAACATATATCATCAATAAAATATGGTGACGTATAGAAGTAGGGACTTTTCATACCCAGTATATTTTTCACATTGAGACGTATATTAAAAGTTAATATCTCTTCTAAATTGAACACTTTTCTTGTCTTAACAATGGTATGGGCCATGGGTAGCCAATCAATCTGAAAATGTGTTCTCTTCTCCTTGCCATATAATCAATTCAACATAGCGATCAACATTTTACATGGTGCCTTGAATTCGTTTGTGGGTATAATATTTTATCCTTGCTTGAATGGTATGTCTTCGTCCACCCACGAGTTTTTCATTAATTTGGTTGGGCCTTTATTACTTTGAGAAAACCTGTTAAGGAACAACTCATTGAGAGAGCATGCAGGCCCAAGTAGTTGATATCTTTCACTAACATATTCAAGCCTTAGAGATGTTATTTTCCTTCCAGACTTGTTTATAATTGTGGTAGTGCTTGGGTCAAACTGCTTGAAGCACCACTGGGCCTCCTCATTGTAAGGAAACAATGTCGGTCGGGAAGCTACATGGTGAATACCATTCTTCTAGATATTCTGGTACACTTCAAGGTTTTCATCATCTGAAGGAAAGTCTCCAATATTGAAGATCCTATATATCTCATCATACCATGGGGAATGATCTTCTCTAATATGATAGGTTGTATCAATTACTAAAACTTCTCCCTAGAGAGCAGAACTTTCAGGCGCAAAAGTTGAGTGGAGGGCACTAAATTCCTAGATCTTTAGGTAGTCTGACTCATCATAGTGTGTTCTCTGTATCTTGCAATTACCATATTAATCATCAGTCAATCGAATAAATGAAAAATCATAAAAGATCGTAATTCAGAATAACAAGATACACACGATTTAACTAAAAATGGTGTTTACTGATTGTTGTAGAGCTAATCAATACAAAGGAGAGTGCCTCACCATCTTACAAAGAAAAGATATGATGTCAATGAGGGTTCCAGCGTTATCATATAGGCATTTAATTATCCCAATTAACATATTGAATAACCTTTGTATTATGACCATTTCAAAATCTAGATCATTATTGCGCCATTAATGTGATTCGAAAGCAAGGATTTCCCAAATCCTTGTATCGGAGTCATGGGAGGCGAAAATTTAAAATCGTAGTCATCAGAGTCATTTCCATCGAATAGGGAATGTTGATAGATTAGTTTATGCTCCGAAAAAGAGGTATCGAAGAATATTCCCTTCCTAGCATTGATTTGTGTGTTGAGAGTATAATAACGTGGACGATTATATGTGCATCCTTACAGTTATTTCCGTCGGGGAGGAGAATTTTGTAGATCGATCCATACTCCGATGTAAAGGAATAGAAGGATATTCCCTTTCAAACAGTTATTTATGTGATGAAAGTATAATGTCAAGAAAGTTTAGAAGTGTGTTGTCAGACCTTCCTAATCGAATCTCAATAGATTCAGGTAACTTCAAATTCCAAAGAGAAGGGAATCAAAGGATATTCCCTTCCTCGAGAAATGTGTTATTTCGAGAAGTTGAGCGATAAGTAAACAAGTGAGTATTTGTTTAACAAACTAGAGTCTACGAATCGATTTTTTCCATATCATAAGGTTATAATCATACAAGGTTATGCAAACATTATGTTTTCAATAGTTGTGTGCTTATTCCTCCACCAAAAATCAACTAACACATCTATCAATAAAAAATACGTTGTGAACTCTTGAGTCGTCGGATTGTATTCGTCAGAGTCGAAAGTTATTTGTAGGAACTATTACTCTGATATGGAAGATTCTGATAGAACCCTTTCCAATATGGCTATAGGAAAGGTTTGTATCAGAATGTTATTAGAATATGTGTTTATTTCATCCCAACTTAGACTTTGAAATTAGGCGAGTGAACAGAAGTTCCTTTGTCCTGATTTATGCAGGGATATCATATCAGTTAACACAGTTTGTGTGATTGAGTGGAGTGAGGGGGGGAAATTGTTTTCTGGAAAGATGGACCTATTGGTGTCGTAGAGAAGATGGAAAATTGACATCAAAATGCAGACAATAGTAAAAAGAGAAACCTT
The DNA here is from genome assembly GCA_032191745.1 of Picea mariana. Lineage (NCBI taxonomy): Eukaryota > Viridiplantae > Streptophyta > Pinopsida > Pinales > Pinaceae > Picea > Picea mariana. The sequence goes on from JASDQU010014368.1 coordinate 74,806, forward strand.
CCAGACCGTATCAACAAAAGGAATAAATCCTTATTCCAACACCTTTTCAGTAGCGTAGTAATGTAGTACCTTGCAAAAAAATTTAGAGAAAGGGGGAACCCACTTAAAATATCTAATTCGAGAGATTTTAAGTGGGTTGTTGTGTGGGAGACACAACAATACCAATTACATATTTTCCTTTTGGTAAACTGATCAAGTCCCAAGTATCATTCTTCACCAAGGAATATAATTATGCTTCAATAGCTTCTTGTGAAAATTTTCACCCTATAGACAGGTTGAACTCCCCTTTAGACCAAGACCCCTTATTTGGTCCAAATACAAAAGAAAATAAGTGTCTCGATAAAGTGAATGGTCCAATCTTCCTTTTTTGACTTTGATGAATCACCAATATCCATTGCATCTTTTCTTAATTCAATCTGTACATTTTCTGGATGAAAAATTCATTGCTTATGAAAAACAACATCTCTGCTTATTATCACTTTCTTTGATCCTCTTTTCTTTAGGAACATGTGCATATGAAGTGCAACCAAAAAATTTCATATGTGCAACACTTAGTTTATATCCCGACCATGCTTCTTCTCGAGTCGAGTTCAATATTTCTTTCATCGGACATATGTTGAGAGTATATACTACAATGTGCACTTCTTCGACCCAAAAATCATTTCTGAGAGACTTAGTTTTCAACATGCTCTGAGCCATTTCAATTATTGTCATGTTTTTCCTTTCCACAAATCCATTATGTTGAGGAAAGTAAGAGTTGGTAAACTCTTGCTTTATTCCATTCTTCCTACAATAATTTAAAAATTCATTTGACCTATATTCTCTCCCATTATTTGTACGTAGGGTCAGAATTTTCAAACAACTTTTCTTTTTAATTAATGCCTTAAACTCAAGAAAATGAGTAAACACTTCAAACTTCTCCTGCAAAAAATACACCCACGTCTTCTTGGAATAATCGTCAATGAAAGTGAGAAAATAATTTGCATTTCATAAAGACATAGTCTCCATTGGAGCACACAAATCCGAATGTACTAGTGCTAGATGTTCTTTAGCCTTCCATGTTCTATTTAAGAAACTTTTCCTATGTTGTTTCCCAAAAATATACCCTTCACATGCTTCATCATCATTATTGATATAAGGAAGACCATTCACCATGTTCTACTTGCTTATCAACACCAAACTCTGAAAATTCAAATGTCTCATCCTTAAATTCCAAAGCATGCTAGTCATTTCTTTTGTAACATTCAAACTGTGTGAGTTACTTAAATTAAAATAAAGCTCAAAGATTTTGTCTTCAGTCATTTCTCCTCTTGCTACTACTGCATTTTTATTCAGCTTATCCATGATTAAACTCTCTTTATTATCAAACACTAACTTGTAGTTTTTCTCCATCATCTAACCTAAAGAAAGTAGGTTTTTCTTCAACGTTGGTGTCAACAATGTGTCCTCGATAAACTTATTCTTTCCATGCAATGTTGGAATTGCAATTCTTCCTTTTCCTTTAACTTCAAAAACTCTATCATCACTAAAGATAAATTTACCAGAATAATTGTCATTTATTCTAGTAAACAACTCCTCCTCAGATGTCAAATGAGTTGAACATCAAAAATCAATATACCAAGCTTCACTTTCTTCATTATGTGTCATAAAATTTGAGATGAATAACTTCTCATTCCTTGTTTCTTCAACAATTGTATTGGCACCTTTATGTTCCATATCCCGCACCTTTTCATAACAATCTTTTTCAAGATGATCAAATTTATGACAATAATAAGATTGAGTTCCTTGTCTTTCTCGAGATTCATCTCTGCCTCTTCCTTTTCCACGAGATTCTTCTCTGCTTCTTCCTCTTAATTGACTCGGACTCCTTCCTCTACCTCTGAATGTGGATTCATTTCCTTGATAATTATGTGACTATTGTGGATTCTTATACTGATTTTGATTCTGATATTGACCCTCGCTTCTTCCTCGTCGTCTATGCCTTGTGGAAAAAGCATGATCCACTTCCTCAGTTGGATTACTTTCTTTCACAATTAGCAAAAAAACCACTCAATTCATCAATTTTCATCATTTTAAATTTTTGGAGACCATAATATTGGTGGTGACTCTCTGAAACTTGGGAAAAACACTTCTTAAAATATTCTCAATTATTCTTCTTTCTGGAATATCTTCTCCTAATGACCTCATTTAATTAACAAGATATTGCATTTTTGTGATGTAATCATGAATGGATTCATTCAATTTGCACATTTGCATTTTCGAATTTTTTCCTTAATGTTTGCAATTTAGCTACAACCACACCTTCATATGTGTTCTTTAAAATATCTCATGCTTGCTTGGATGATTCTACAACACTGATTTTTGGAAATATAGATTCTTCAACTATGCTTCCTATTAGAGAAAGAGCTTCATTATCTTTCTTAATAAGTTCCTTTAAATATTTATTGTCATTGTCACTCGATGCTTTGAATTCAAAGGCATAGCATACCCATCAATTACAGGTTTCCATAAATCTTTAGTGATAAATATGGGTTGCATGTGTTTGCTCCAATAAAAATCATTTGTGCCAACAAGTTTACGCAACACAATATTTCTTGTCATGATCAGAGAATAAGAAATAGAGATAGAGAGAAAATGCAAAATCAACACAATATGTCCCACTTCACCCGGGATGAAAAACAACTATCCCAATAATTAAAACTTAACCACCACCAAAGAATTATTTTATTAATTAAGAAAGTACTTTTTTAGTTTTTTTAAAATGGATGGAAAGAATTTATACAAAGTGGTCACGTGACTTTTCTTTAGTGTTTTTTAAATGGATGGAAAGAATTTATACAAAATTAAATTTTATGTCAAATGTGAAAGTCCAGACTTCAACGCTGCCCCTGCAGTGTGCACCAGTAACACACAGGCATTTTTTGCAAGTCATACACTCTTTTTGCAGGTCGTACACTCGCTCTGTATGATCACAAATTGCAGTCATACAATGAACAATCTTATGTTGTCCACGCTGCACATACCTCTTGTTCACACTTGACCGGTGGCAACAAGGCATATCAATTCATTCACAGTATAACTGACATCATCCCCAACTCCACTCACATTCCTCCTTTTCTCTCTTGAAACATGCCATATGCCTCAATGCACCATAAGTCATATGCATCAATGCACCGTTGAACAAATTCCTACCATAAGTCATATGCCTCAATGCACCATTGTCCACATACCATCCAACACCGAACATAGTGGTGGTTGAAACACAAGTGACCATGGAGAAGTCAGTATCAAGCTTGGATTCTTACTCATCCACTTCAATAATAGTCTCTTCACTCCCTAAACTTTATTTATATTTCTTAGCCTTGCCTTTCTTCTTTTATAAACATTCACTAGCATAATGTCCCTTCTAATGACACTTGAAGCATTTCATATGACATAAGTCCTTCTTATCTCGGTCTAAATACTAATTTGTCTTACCCTTCCTAGGTCCTCCTTTCTCGCCTCCCTTCCTCGTACTCTTAATGAGGGAAAAAACTTCTACTTCACCTTCATTCATTGAACTAGTTTCTAACCTTGTCTCTTTTTGCACAAATTCATCTTAAATATTTTCAACGAGAGCCTATTATCACAAGCATAAATACCTTTGGGAAAATGGTTTTCAATATGGAGAAAACCTATTCAAAGCAATGGACACCAACTCATCTTCAACCTTCACTCCTATGGCAACGAACAAATATCTCAACTCTATGTGCTTCGTCAAGAAATTAGCTAGGAAATCTGCACCACTCATGTGGATGGCAAAGAGATTATTTCTCAAGTGCATCTCATGATAAATATTCACTCTAGTGCAATGTTATGAAAGCATCATGCATCTCCTTAATTATCTTGTTCTCCACAATGTGATGGATCAAGTAATCATTCACTGGATCAAGAATGAATCATGTTTCATTTGCCCCTTTCTTCTTGCAATCATCAAACCGAGCAAGATCACTAGGAACAATAAACTTGTTCTCAACAAACACACCCAAAGCTCAACCTTTTCCAACAATGTCTGCAATCTGTACTTATAAAGAATAAATTTGAAAGCACCTTACTTCCAAGGTGTAAAGTTTAAAGCACATTATAACACATCACACTCTCTAAGCCCAAGAGAAATCATCCTTGCAAATCCTAAAGAACACCTCAAATAACAAGTTAGTGAATAAATCAAGTAGATTGATCACCTATCCTAGGTGAAACCACAACTCCAATCCTTAGAGAAACTATGAAATTAACCCAACAAACCATTCTAAGGTACAAGTGTTTATCCCAAGCATGAACTAACTTCAACTAATGAAGCTAAAGTTTCACACCCACTGACCTCTTTCACAAGAAATAAATTACAGTGTAACAAGCTCTAATACCATGTAGAAATTTCAAAAAATATGCTCAATCCTAAATTTCCACCTCACTTCAATGATGTCACAAATTTATCACATAGAACTTTAAATCTTACGGTTGAACTGAAATATTTAAGAATACACCTGCAAATATCTCAAATATGTCCAGCACTAGTCTAGACAAGTTCAAGTAAATAAACACTACAAAATAATTAACACTAGATCAATATAATTCCCTTAAGGCGTGATCTATTCAAGTATGCAAATATGAAAATCACATTCATTAAAAGAGGAAATATAACAACACATTTTTTATCTATAATTTCATCTGAGACATGCCAAATAACTCAACATTTCAACATTGTTATCCCAATAAATTAGCATATCAAGATCTCCATGAAACTTGCTCAAAACACATGAAAACCAAATCTCAAAATCAAATCTACAATAATATAATTTATGATGAGGATGGAACAACTCCTTAAAATTGAAATATGAATACACAACCTATAATACCTCAACTTTGCCAAAGTTAATACATTGAGTCCTTCCACTTTATCCTAAGCAAGGACTTCTGCAAAGCTTACCAAACCCTAGCTAGAGAAACCACAATCATTGAAAACCCTAACCAATGGAAAAAAGGCATAACAAGGTGGACCACCAAGCTATTCCAACCTCTACAAGAGATCAACAAAAAGCTAGAATCATACCAACTGTGTAGACTTGCATCTCATAAGATTTACTCTTTTCTTGCATCACACAAACCAAGGAACCCTAATGTATGCATGTCACAAGAATTATCATTGTTATAAGTGCAAATAATTGTTCTTTTGAGATCCTCAAATAGTTATCATCACACCAACTATCACATATTTAAGACACAATGCAAGCTATAACAAAGACATTCTCCTCTCTTTATATATGATTAGATGAGGGAGACCAAAAACAATACATGAACCATGTCCACAAGTAAACCCTAGGCTATAATCACAACAAATCCCCATGTAGATAAAAAATAAACAAAATGTCTAAGAGACCACGATCCTTTCACATCTTGGGGTGTGTGTCCTTGTTTTGTAGGTCCATAACCCCCTCTTAAATAGATTTCTCCCTTATTGAAGGGACACCTCACTTGAGTTGTGGATAAATACACAACTCAAGCTCTCATTTGTACTATCTCATCTTATGATCTTCTTGATCTAAAATACAAAGTGTTATAATCCTAATGGAACTTAATTTTGGCATTGTATCTTGTGATTGACATCTTTCTCTTAGGTGCGCTTGTTTATTTTTGTTTTCAACATTTGTGCTTGGGTTTTTCACTCACTCTCAAATGCACTAGACCTATATCTCTCTCTAGTGCACTTGTTAGAAAAAAAATTCAAAATTTAGGTGATATTTGGTTCCATGATTCTTCTATTGACCATTATAAATCTCAACTTGGTACCAAAGTGAGTGTGAACCTTACTCTCTCAATCATTTTTCTAATTCAAAAACTATTGGCTAGTGGAATATTTATTATGGTAAAAAACTAAGGTCTTCTTGGATCATATCTTCTAGTGTTTCTCTAGGGGTTCTAGATATATAAACCCTAATATAGATTATGCCTTCCTTCTAAAGTGTTCTTTGGCACCTTTCACCTTTCTTTAAGGACAACACCTTCATTCTGAATGTAACCTATGGTTTTATACCATTTAGATCTATAAAGGAAAATTTCTAGAGTTTTCATTCCATAAGGAACCTTCCTCTTGTTAATGTTGAGCCTATGGATTTAAAAAGTGGTTGTTTCCCTATCAGAATGGGACCAACTATCATTATTGGGTGGATCAAATGACCACCTTAATTTGAAGCAAATGTTTATGGATGTAACTAGAGAGGTTGCTTCCTAGGGAAGGTGATGACAATTATGACCTCATATGTTTGAAGAAGGATGAATCTCTTAGGTTGATCACTATTTATATCAAACTTGATCTCATTCATCATAACAAGGATAAAAAAGGCATAAAGTAAATTTGGGATACCTTCAAAACTCTGTTTGGAATAGTGAATACTATGCAAGTCACCCAATGTGAAACTAAACTCTCCAACCTCAATATAGATGACTTCAACATGGTTGAGGAGTATATTACACAGTTAAAAAAAATGAAGGTTGGCATTATTCAAGTAGGGGGGGGAGATAAATCAAATCTAGAACGTGTAAGCATTGCTTTGAATAATCTCTCTTCAAATATTTTTCTCTTATATTCTATATAATTCCTTTATTTTTCAATGACCCTGTAACTCGTACTCTTGAGAATTTTTTCTCTAATCTCATTCAACATCAAGTTACTTTGAGTAATATGGTCAAGTTACCCCCACAAGATAAATCACATACAAAAATTGTCTCAAAACCTCCTAAATCTGAACACGGCCAAGGAAAAGGGGCATACTCAAAATCCTCTAAGAACAAAAAATTCATATGTAGCTATTTTTATAAGGAGGACCATCCCTTCAAGTCTTTCCTTTCTCGTCCTAGAGAAATTACAGACCTTATTATTTCTATAGTAGACACTAAAGAACCTTTTAATGAGAAAGTTGGATCTCCCCATAGTGCTCATTTGGTAGTGCACTCTACAATTTTTAATGAGTGAATTGTTGATTCTAGAGCTACCTAACACATGAACACCTTCTCCCAAATTATAGATAGAAATACATAGGATAGAAAGTGGTTATTGGTGACAATTCAACCACACAAGTTGCAAGATATCCTTCATGTTCCAAGTGTTGAACAAAATCTTCTTTATATTTACGACATTACACACACCAATAAAAGGGATAATTTTTTTTAGAATGATGGCTTCAAGGTAATTGCCTCATGATATTGTGATGAATCCAGTCATATGAATAAGTTGGGGGATACTCATTCCTTAAAGAAAAAAGGGTTTGTTTCTATGGTAGCCAACATCGATTACACCTGCAAGTTATGGAATCAATGTATCAGTCACACCAATTATGGATATTTGTGATATATGAGTCAACTACATATCATTGACATTCCATAGATCGAATCACCCAATGGTGTCTACGAGGAGAGTGTATTGGGGAAACATCATCAAGAGTCCTTTCCTATGAACAAATCAAGGGGAGCTTCTCAACATCTAGCACTAGTTCATAGTGATATTTTTGGACCTATGGCTACATATTTTCTATAGGTGGAGCTAAGTACATCCTCACCTTCATTTTGATGATTTTTCTCACTTTTTTGAGGTATACACCATTAAATATTAGGATGAGGTGTGTTATCCCCTAGACTAGGGATAACTAAGGAGATCATGTATCAAGGCCCACATGTCCTATACATGGAGTATCGAGAGCCATATGACTTGGGCATGGCCCCAGAGGGCCCCTCTTTTCATCAGCTCAGTCCACTTATCACCAGTAGAAGTATCCATCCCACCAGCTTGGTCCTGGAGTAACGGTGGGTCTTGCTCCATGAGGTAATGAGTCCGGGTATCATGGTATGTATCACTCTGATTTTTGAAGTACTTGAATATGTTGTCTTGAATCCTTCTTCATTTCATGGTGTTTGCTTGGAAATTGTGCTCTTTTCCTCGTTCATACCTAGAGGGGTGACATGGTGCCCTAGTAAGTTGATTTCCTTTTAGGATGGGTTGCTACTAGGTGGATTTATGAAAGGTCATCGTCGATTCCCTCCATACTTACCATTTTCCATCTTTATTTATTTCATCTCCCCTATCCTTGTTTGGGCATTGGGATTGGCTACACTAAGAAGGGTTGTACCTTACCTCGTGGGAAGAAGGGGTGAAAATCCCAGAGGGTAAAATAGCTGGAAAGAGTTAAAATCCAATGCTGAAACCTTCGAGATGATTTGCCCAAGGATCCCTGAGAAAGTAGTGAAAATATTCTCAGTCAGAAAAGGGGACCCATAAGATAACATAAACACTCAAGGTATTAGTTGACGGATAGGGGGTCTCATCACGAGCTGACCTATTATGACCATGGGAATGTAGCGGTATGACACTACCATCTATTTGGTCACCAAAATAGGGTAGTGGCTCTTGGTGGCATAGCCAAGAGAAAGGGGGTCTCATCACAAGCCAGCCTTCTCATTTCCATGAAATGTTTGTGGATAACGTTGTCACCTCTAGTCATCAAGCCAAGATAGTGGCCCTCAACTATTCCCTTGAAACACAAGAGAAAAAGATCAAAAGAAATAAAGTTAAGAGTAAAAGGAAATGAATGGGATAGGAAACAATTGAATTTATGACAAGGTGCAGCTCATCCTCTACAAAGGAACCCACAGGTAAGACTTTACACTTCCTTGTTATTACATGCACTCCATGCCACCTCATACACTTACATGACCTAGATTAGACCCCACCCGGGAAACATCCCAAACTTAAGAGAGGTTAGCCTAATAGGACACCTTGAGACCTTCTCCAACCTAACTTTTCAAATTGCATAACATCTTTAATCATTTGTCTGGGTTAAGGGGGGTTTGATGCACATGTTTAAGTAATTTAATTATTGGATGTGATTTACATGCTATGATCCCTATGACTTATGAACCCCTGGAGGGCGTACTTGTTGTTGCTGCAGGACCTTGCTCGGTGGACAAGTACACATGAGGGAATGATTAGCTTGGACCTTCATGGGGGCTTAAATCCCACATATGGATGTTGAAACCCCAGCTAGGGGTAAGAAAAAATTCAAGACTTGCATCGAGAGAAAGAAGGGCATTGCCTTTGGAAGCACCTTGGTAGACCTAGACCCAGGGGACCTTGCTCTTCCCACATGGATGTTATCCCTTGAGGGACTTGGACGTCTCCATCATAGCCCTAGATGTCACCTAGAGCTAGGGTTTCATTTTTGGAGGCATTTGTGAGCCTGGTGGCACGTGTGGGCATCATTTTGGGCTTCTGGAGGCTAAGCACACCACTTTTCTTGCCCAACATTTCACTTATGGGGCTCAACGTCACCCTAGAGGGGCATGATGTCACCCTTGGAGGTGTTTCTAGATGCAAAATAATTTTATTTATGTCAAAATTCAATTTTCTTGTAAATTGGCTAGGTCGGCCTTGTTTTTGACCTAAAAATTAATTAAAGGTCAAAATTTTGTATAAATAAACATAAAGTACTCTCATTTTTACATAAAAACTTGTCCTTGGAGACAATAGGTCTGAAATTTGTGCCCTATTAGGATTATTGGCTGAAATTATGAGGTGCCACTCTTATTTAAGGCTGAATTTTGCAACTTGGATCAATTTTGGAAGTTTTATGGTGATCTTGCATGGTATTCTCATGATTATTCTTGGTGCAAGTAAGTGAAATATGATTTTTTTCATCTATTGAATGGTTTATTGTGTGGTTTTATTTTCTCATACACGATTATGAAATTGCATGGTGTATTTAATGCTTGAAGTAAGAAACTTAATTTGCTACTTTCTTACTTCTTATTTTCCAAGCTTTTCATTAACTGATCTAGTAACTAGTGAAACCCTAGAGCCCTAAATTGCTAGCACTCTAAGGGTTTGGACTTAGTTGTTGTTTCATAAGTTTTTACTCCACAAGAAGGCTAAGGAAATAAAGGCGCTAGGACCTAGAATTTCCTACGCCCTAGCATCTTGTCTCTTGAGGTCAAAGCCTAAGAGAACTTAGGTTACTTCTTCTCCTAGGTATTTTCCCTCTTAGGCTTTTGTGCATCATCATCATTGATTTGCAGCCTTAGAAGAAGTCGCCCACCTTGACTCCATTACCCTTGAAGGCACTAGTCCTCCTCTCTTACGTCTTGACAAGAGTCAACTCAAACTCCTTCACTTCATACTCTAAATCTTTCACTTTATACTCTACTAATTTGCTAACCTAGTCTAGAAATACTAACAACTATTTTTTTTTTTCATAATCACTGCTACAACTATCATTTTGCAGCTTATATTAGCCTACTAACCATCTAATTCATCCCAGAATTTGTATAAGGCAAGGTACTATCAATAGGTGTTAAAGTGTATGTTTAATTTCCTTTCTAGAGTGCAAATCTGAAGGTGTTACCGTTGTCATAGTTGTTGTTACAACTATTTTTGCAGCCCTTAACACCCCTAAAATTATCCATAAAACCATTGGGAATTTGTACTAAGCAAACCATAACCATTGGATATTGAAGTAGTGTCTTATTTCTCTATTATAGTAATTTTATGAAGTGGTTTTATTGTTGTCATCACCATCAATTAATGTTGTTTGGACAGCCATTTAATTCATTCATTAACTTGTATTTATCTTGAAAAGTGTGAATGACAAACCGTTATCAAGTTTGCAAGACAATTGTATCTCTTTCTTTTCATGGTAACTTGCACCTTTCAAGATACTTTGTTTCTACTGTGATCTCAATTTCATTGTATAGTAACTTGTTCAGGCATCACATAATTTGTTTAAGAAGTCATTGATTATAATTGTTTCTACTAACGTTTGATGTTTCATTGGTAAAGGGAAGGTACAAACCCATTTTCATTTTCCCTTGTCCCTTCAAGTTCACCAAAGTGAATTATTCTGATGAGTGACCTAGAGAGAGGGGTGGGTTTTCACTGTATCTTTTTTCCCTTCATCAACCAACTAGGTCCTGGGACGTGTCCCTTGGAGTGAGGCTTTCCTCCTCGTAAAGAGAAAGAGGTACCCTATTGGGGTGATAGTGAGAGGTTTACCTCCATGTTAAGTCAATCGAAGCTTACTTTCCTTCAGGATTTGGGCAAGTATATATTGTGTAATAACATTTTTGGCGCTGTTGTCAGGGAACATCGAGTCAATTTTCCTTGAACGACAAATTTTCGGTAAGCCTTTTTCTCAAAGCCTTTCACTTTTCACATCTTACCTGGTGACTCCATTGAGGGTGATTCCCTATTTTCCCTTTGATAATCCCTAGAAGGATTATCTGGCGACTCAAATAATGATAAATCGAACCATGGCTTCTCAATGGGACCCAGGTAATTTTAAACCCTTGGATATGAGTGAAATTTTGGGTTACCCTTGACAAATGCCTTCGAGGTATGAAAATTGGCTCCCTAGATTCACTGGTAATGATGGGGTTAGGGCCGAATATCACATGGGTAATTTTTGGGCTTTATTTCAACTCCACCCTATCATTGATGATGCTAAAGATTTGGCAATGAAACTTTTTTCTGCCACTCTTCATGGAAATGCTAGGAAATGGTATGATGATCTCCCTGATGCTAACATCACATCTATGGACCAGTTAGAAGAAAAATTTCTCAAGAAATGGGGTATTAAATTAAAACATATCCACAGGATAATAAAAATATTGAAGTACATGAAACAAACTAAGAATGAGACTGTCAAATAATTCCATATCAGGTTTGAGAATTTGCTACAACAAATTCCTAGAAGCCATCGTCTTGAAGACAAGTACCTTGTTTACCTCTATACCAATGCACTCTTAGTGCAATTAGGGTTTATCCTCAATAAAAAATGTCCAAGAACAATCAAATAAGCTTATCAAATGGCTATAAAAATCGAGGAAAATATCTCCTTTATCAAGGGTGAACACCTCTTTACTCCAAAAATCAAAGTTGATGACACCAAAGATACCCCAGATACTCTTAGTCTGGAGAGATTAGTTTCCCTTGAGATATTTGTTAGTAAATTCCAGGAAGGAAGGGAACAAGTCATCAACCAACAATAGGTTGAGGAGAGGGATCCTAATGAAGGTTTACAATCCCATGAGGAAGAGAAATAATTTACTCATGCTTCTACCGAGGATAATAAAGACCTAGTTGAAGAGCGAGAGCCTAAATATATCAAACATGATGATGAAGTATTAATTCATTCTCCTCCCTCTGATGAAGACATCCGAGATCCTATTCCTCCTGCACAAAAAGAAGAGGATGAGGTTAGTCATTTTCTTTTTCGGGTTTTTGACGATACCGTATTCTATGATTCAAAAGGTGAAGAAGAAAGGGAATCCTTGGACAAGTTAGACCCTTTGTATTATGAAGCTAAAGATGTAGGGGAAAGTCATGAGGACGAATCACCGATGATTTCTCTTTCATTTGATGAAGTCATCCAAGTCTTTGACGCTCCTGCACAACAAGAAATGAATACGGTAAGTTATTTCCCTTTCCATGATTTTGAAGGTGTTTTATTTTGTGATTTGGAAAGTGAAGAAAGGTTAGAGGAGCCCTTGGATGTTTAATCCCTTCGTGTTATGATAAAGGTAATGACATGGTTGATAATATTGATGAGTTAATACACGTTGGGAAATGTAAATGGGATGTGATTGGGTATGATGGGAATACCATTTACGACATTGAGGGTCATTTTCAAATGTTTCCTTTCCAACTATCATATGAGGTTACTACTAATTTTGACATTTGGCAACAAAGAGATGATGTAGTTGCAGATGTTTTCCAAGCACCCAAGGGTGACCTAGTTCTATGTTCTCCTAATGATTGTTGGTCATACCTTGAGGATTTTGTTGAGTATTCCTTTGAGAACTTGGATTTATTCCATGAAGAATATTATCAACCACGATTATGCTCATATCTTGATAAGGGTGAGGACATTGCTTGCCTGAATAAGGGTACTTGTGACAAGGTTTTCCAAACTCCTTCGATTACTTTACCTCGCTATGTCACTAAGGGTGCAGTTGGGAAACATGTCCCTTACCTTAAGTTTTCTCCAAGGAAAAGCCTTTGTTGGGCGCAGACCTATTTTGAGAAGGAAGGTTATTTTGGGCGTGGACATATTGTTGGAGAAAAGGTCTATTTTGGGAAAGACCTAATTTTGAAAAGAAGACATAATTTTGGAATGCGTGCAATCAATGGCAAGAAAGAAGCATGCAAAAAAAAAAGGAAAAACAACATGAAAATAGGGAAAACAATGTGGCGCGTAGGCAGGAAAGCCTAACTATGATAGGGTTAGGGTTTGTGATAAATATTGTTATGGCTATAAGCCTAAAAAATTGTATAAATACGAACCTAGAAGGTCTAGGTTAGGGGTTCAGTTGTTGTTCAAGAGTTGCAAGTTCGGTGTTAAAGAGGTTCAGTAAGTTAATAGTGGTTATTAGGATTGTAATACGATGATAGAAGAGTCAAGTAATCCATATTTTGAGGGTTGGGTCACAGGCTAAGGAGCCCGGTGTGATCTAGTCTGCCTCACAGAGGTTCTCGAACCTTTTCATGATTGTATGATGGAATATGTAATGCGCACAACACCATATTTTGCAACAGACTATGTAAAAGAGAAGAGAATCCAAATCTTTGTGGGCACTGGGCGTATACCAAGAGGGAGTGAACCATGCTAAAACATGTGTTATATGTGATGATTATTGCATGTTTACTTTCTATTAATGATTATTTTATGAATGACTGGTTAAGATATATATTAGAATGCATGCATGGGTCTAAAAAATGAATGAATCCTAGGAATATTTGAATGAATAACATGATGAATGCATGAAGAAGGAAAAATACAACCCCAAAACCCCACTCATTCCTAGACTACAAGAACTTGAGCATTGCAATCACCCATAAAGCTATATCAGGTGAGACTGCATAGTGCACTTTGTTCGTTGTGTTGCCTTCTGGTTTACCAGGAGGGCTGGTAGTTTTAGAGGGTTTTGTTGGAGATCTATTGAGATATAAACCTGGGTCAACCCAAGAAGTAGAAATTAGAGATAGAAACCAACAAATGGTTTTGTTGCCAACTGAAACTCCATAGGATTGAGTGGATGAGATCCGTTGAAGAATCAAGAAGAGAATGAAAGTATAGAAGAGAATGCTCAGGACATGGAATCCAATGAAGGCAGAGATTGAAATATGGTTGAAAACAAAGGAACTTGAGTTTTCATAGAAGAAAAAAAGAAGCCCTAAGATAACACCGTGCAAATATCTTGACAAATACGTGTGTAATAACTTGCATGAGGTATTTTCTGTGATTTCCCGCATTTGTTGTAGGAGTGGTTATTGAGTTTAAAATACAACCACCCAACAAATCGTATCATACAACTGGAGTGGAATCTTGTGGGGAGCATGCAGTTACAACAAGTTGACAACAAATTTACGTTCACAGTAGATTTTTGGTTAGATAATATTGTTGCAGGGTTTATCACCGAATTTGTAGTAGACATCACGAAGTCTTACAGTGCAACAGAGAAGGATTTTCTAAAAGGACCCAGAGGTAGGTATATCATATCACTGTATACTTCAATCAAGATTTTATTGTATAACAACGGTGTGTTGACCATGGAATCATACAACTAAACTTCCTTGTGTACATGGGGGAAGGGGGGAAGCACTGAAAATGGCTGGAGAAATGGTGGAAGATATGGATAAGGGAAAGAAGAAGGAGGACATGGACCCAATCATGATGGAGGAAGACCATATAAATAAGATAATGGAAACAACTGGAAAGAAGCGTAGTGGAGCACCCTACTAATATAAGATGAATAATAAGAAGATAGCCATAGCTGATAGAGAGGGCTTGGAAAGTGATTACGAAGAGATAGAGGATCTTCGGTCTATGGAGAAGATTGAGGAAACCATTCACACAACATATGAAAGGAAAATAGGAGGTCCAAGGGAAAGAACAGAAGGAAGAACTCCAATCCATATCAACGTCAATGTGGAACCTATAACCCCATGTGTGACTAGTACACCAGAAAGAACACGAGTGTCTAAAAAAATGAATTTTCATGGCAGAAGAATGACAAGACAAGGATCCAGTCAAGGAGCATCAACTGGGGGAGCCATTTCAGGAAGTAACAGTCAAATATCTAAGGTAATAGTTCAACATGGTTCAAAATGGCAGGACATGATCCCACAATCAGGTTACCAGAATTTCAGAGAGAGGCATCAGAGGACCCTAAAAATCATTTATTCATCTACGAGAATATCTGGGAAGAAAAGTAGATCATAGATGAGGATACAAAACTTATGTAGTTAGATATCGCGCTAAGAGACCATGCATTGGACTGGTATATGAGCCTAGATGTAAACAGTCCACCAAGAGTAAAAAGGACTATTGCAGATGTGAAAAAACTACTGATAAATGAATTTCAGAAGCCCAACTCAGAAGATTAGTATATGAATGAAATGATTGAAATCAAGAAAAAAATAGGTGAGTTTGTTTGGGAGATTGATCAGAGGTTCAAACGGTTGAAAGGTAAGTTGAAGTATGCAATTACTGACATGCAACATAGGCACTTATTTGTGAACTCATTGTTACCACATTTGAAATACCTTTTAAGACAACAGAAGTTCCAAACTCAGGCAGAGACTCTACAGACAACCTTACAACTGGAAGAGAACCAACATCAGAAGACAAATCCAACAATAGAGGAGATGAAGGAGGATTTGAAGAACCTAACATTTCAACTTAACCAGAATAAGGGCAAAGAGAAAAGGGAATTTGTTTGGTGTACCACATGCAGGACATAAGGGAACCATAATAATGAATGTCCAACTTTTGTGCAGTACATGGAAACAGGATTACCAAACAATTTTCCAATAGGAGGACTATGGTGTGAGAATTTTAAAATATATGGGCATGATCCATATCATTTTCCAATGATGCATAAGTATAAGACAATACCCAAAAGTTCATACTGCAATTTTTGCAAGTCAGTGGGTCATGATGATAAATATTGTAGGACGATGGAGATGATGAGAGAAAGAACTTCATATACTTATCGGGTGCAAGCAGAAATGATGACATGGAAAGATCCACCTCATTTCAACCAGGTACCACCTCCATACAACAATGTGCAAAAATAATATATCATTATGAAACTACAATACAATAATGCGCAACCACAGTATAACCCGTCGTAGTACAACCAAGTACCTCAGTACAACACACCGCGAGGAGATTTGGATGGATACAGAGGTGGAGGATGAGGTAGAGGAGGATTTGGAAGAGGTAGAGGTCCAGTAGTGTGCCACAACTTCCAACATCCAGGACATTATGCAAGGGAATGTCTACTTCCACCAGTGACATGTATATATTATCATGCAGCAGACCATGATACATAAGACTATCCAACACTTTTGGGAAAGATCCAAGAAAAAAGGAATCAAAACAACCAGAATGTCCAGTGGATTTCTGCAAAAACCGGGGATGATGGGAGAAACATCAATATAGTCACTCAAGGAGGATCCAATATAGGAACCGATGCGGTAAAACAAGATCTAGTGCAACACCAATGGGTTAAGAAGAATATTGAACCACAGAAGCAGTTTGATACATGCAAAGAAAAGGAAACATTCAAGGAGAAAGACAGTATTTTCTCAAGCAAAATGTTGTGTCTACATCAGCCACACAGCACACTCAGAATGTACCAATGTATGAAATGCCCTCCTCAATGGACCAAATTGGTGAAGCACAACCTTTAGAACAAGTATGTAACATAAGAATTTTTTTTCAATCCTGTGTTAAGTTATTAAAGGACCCATCATCTATCAAAATCTTACAAAACCTTCTATAAATATGTAACACAGAGGTAGAATGGAAATTAGAGAAGAAAATAGTAAATCATCTCCATACAAGAATAAGGACAAGCATGGAATTCAGACTAGATGCTAACATTGGGGATTTCAATATGGGGGATATTATACTGGACTTAGGCTATGAAGTAAATGTTTTACCTAAGAAGACATGGCAATGTATGGGAGAACCCACACTAGGCTACTCACCTGTCAAGTTGAAATTAGAAAATCAACACAGAGTTTTTCTAATTGGAAGGCTTAAAGGTGTGACATTAGATTTGGATGGAGTGCACACTATGGAAGACTTTGAAGTAATAGAGATAGTATATGGTACAACACCTTATATAGCATTTCTTGGATTGGATTAGGCATTTGATAACCATGCTACAATCAACCCGAAGACAAGGAAAATGACATTTGAATTAGGTGAATATAGAGTCATTGCACCCTTAGATCATTCAAAAGGAGAAAGGTTTGTATAACCCACTTGCTTGGATTTGGAAGAAATAAACCAGTTGTACAGAACCACCATGCACAAAGAGGATTATGTTAACCCAACTGTAGATGGGGTACTCAGCTGGAGAAGCATTGCATCATGTGCTTTCGACTCAGATATAGGTTTGGAGAATTGGAAGAAGAGACTACATGAATTTTCCACAAGAAGGTGTGCAAAAATAGATCGCGCAGTAAGATGGGTTGGTACAGAAATAAGAGAACCTCCCAATTTTCATGGGGTAAATGACTTAAAGTAATTTATGAAAAAATATGAAGAGGGAGTGTTAGAAAAATAAAGGCTCTTAGCCCTAGATATTGCACTCAAGGCCACGCATAGAATATGGTGGGGTGCACAAAAAGAACAATTCAGGACCGGTACCAATGTAAGTGATTACTACACATTATATTTGGTGTAGAACAAGGGAGCAATAAAATGCAAAGTTATGATGGGCAAGGTACACCAGCAGAACATTTGGAGAAGTACAGAACACAATGGATGATGACACCACTAGAAGAATGGCCTCATCACTTTATCCATACATTGGAAGGAATCCCGTAGAATTGGTATATAGACCAAGAGATGCGCATCGGAACTACAAAATGGACAGCCTTACAACATAACTTTGTAGTAACCTTCTCATTTGAACATGAGAACCCCGACATTGATTCAGCACTGAAGAAGATAAGAGGTATGATATTTATTGATGAACTAGATGTTGAACTCATGACAGAATATCAACAACAGAATAGATAGACAGTCAAAGAACTACTTTCATGCTATCATGTTGAAGAGGAAGCACCAAATGAAGATTATCCGTGCAACATTCGGATTATAGAAATTGAAGGAGAAATGGACGTGGAAGGTCCATCTCTGGAATCATAAGTATTTGTTTCACCAATCAAAGTTAAGAAAGTCAACATTGGGACAACTGACAATCCTAAAGAAATTGATAGAATGTTGGAAGCTGGTATCATAGAACCAGTAGAGGAATCTAAATGGATAAGTCCTATGTTAGTCCAAGAAAAGAAACAAGGGGGGATAAGGATTTGTGTAGATCCAAGGAAACTTAATGATGCTTACTTACATGACCCTTTTCCTACCCCTTTTACAGATGAGGTCTTAGAGGATGTGGGAAGCCAAGAAGCATATTCATTTATAGATGGATTCTCAGGTTACCATCAGATCAAAATAGCTCTAGAGAACAGGTATAAGANATTGGGGGGGATAAGGAT
>JASDQU010014368.1:93434-109601 GCA_032191745.1 Picea mariana
AAAAAACATGACCCTTTTCCTACCCCTTTTACAGATGAGGTCTTAGAGGATGTGGGAAGCCAAGAAGCATATTCATTTATAGATGGATTCTCAGGTTACCATCAGATCAAAATAGCTCTAGAGAACAGGTATAAGACTACTTTTTCTACAGAATGGGGATCCTACCAATATACAGTCATTCCATTTAGGCTGAAAAATGCACTAGCCATATTTTCAGAGTAGTCATAGCTACTTTTAAGGAATTTATAAATCAGTTTCTAGAAGTATATCTGGATGACTGGACTGTATATAATTTGTTAAAGGACCATGTAGAAGTGTTAAGACTAATGTTGGAAAGATGCAAGCAATGTCAGATATCATTGAATATCAAGAAATGAATTTTTGGTACACTTTTGGAATATTGTTGGGACATATAGGGTGTAAACAAGGCTTACTAGTAGATCCTTCTAAGATTGCAGTCATTGTAAACTTACCCCCACCAAATTCAATGTGCCAATTGAGAGAAACACTGGGACATATAGGCTATTATAGGAAATTTACAAAGGGGTATGCTCAGATTACTGCGCCAATGGAAAAATTGTTAAAGAAGGATGTCATATTCCAGTGGAATGAGGACTGTCAACAAGGGTTGGACACCTTAAAAGAAAATATGGTCACAACACCTATCCTAGTATTCCCAGATTGGGAAAAGACATTTCATGTGCATGTGGATGCATCAACCATAGCACTTGAAGTAATTATTGCGCAGCCAGGAGCAGGGGACTTAGACCATCCTATAGCCTTTATAAGAAGAAAATTGTCAGAATCATAGAAGAATTATAACACCACAGAAAGAGAATGCCTAGCCATGGTATATGCACTTCATAAGTTCAGGCACTATTTACTGGGTAAACACTTTAAGATGTTCATGGATCATTATGCTCTCAAATATCTAGTCAACGAGCCAGTGTTGGGGGGGAGGATCTGTAGATGGATATTGTTATTCCAAGAATTTGATTTTGAAGTGATAGTCAAACCAGGGAAACTGAATGTAGGACCTGATCACCTGTCAAGGGTAACTAATGGAGAAGAACCTACCAACTTGGAAGACAACTTCCCTAATGCGCAGCTATTTTTAGTATAGGTAGTCGATGAATGCTATGATGATATTGTTGAATAATTAAGTATAGGGATTGTGCCACAAGAGTTTATCACTGTGCAGAAGAAAAACCTGGTAGTCAAAGTTGCATAATATCAATTATTATAGGACACTTATACAAGATGGGCACAGACAACATTTTGAGAAGGTGTGTATTAGAGGATGAAAGGCCTAGAATTTTGGCAAAAGCTCAAGAAGGTATAGCTGGAGGACACTATGCAAGAAAAAATATCGCGCAAAAGGTATTATGCACAATATTATGGTGGCCAATAGTCCATAGAGATTCCAAGGAATATTGCCAGAAATGTGATGTCTGTCAGAGGGTTGGCAAACCCAACATAAGGGATGAGATGCTTCTAAGACCACAAGTAACTTTTCAGATATTTGACAAATGGGCAATAGAATTTGTTGGACCAATCCATCCATCAGCAAAAATTTCAGGAGCTATATATATCATTACTGTGAATAAATACTTAACAAGATGGGCAGAAGCAACACCAGTAAAATATTGCAGCGCAGAGACAACAAAACACTTCTAGTTTGAGCAAGTGATCACCATATTTGGATGTCCAAGGATTTTGATGAGTGACCAAGGCACTCAATTTATCAACAGTACCATCGGGGCTATGAATGAGGAGTTTGAAGTCTATCACTAGAAGAATACACCATACCATCCTCAGGAAAATGGAATAGTAGAAGCTTTCAATAAGATCTAGGAAAATTCTCTGACAAAGATTTCCAATGTCAACATGGATGATTGAGACTTGAAAATACCAACAGAACTATGGGCATACAGGACCACATGTAAGAAATTGATAGGACAGACACCATTCAGGTTGGTGTATGCACAGGAAGCAGTGGTGCAATTAGATTTTCTGGTACCCAGTCTGCGCGTAGCAACAATTACCAACATGATAGAAAGAGGAGTGGTAAAGGAAAGGTTAAATCAACTAATGGAGATGGAAGAGGACAAGTGTTACACGTGAAATTTTCACACCTAGGTACCTCGCCCTAAGTTTCATAAGTGTCATATAAGTGTCTCATACACCTTGACACCATGGAATAACCTATGTCACAAACCTTAGTCAATGTGGAGGAGGGATATATTACATGAAGGCCAAAATACCAAGTGCACATGAATTATTATTAATATTCATGAAAAAGAAATTAATTAAGTGTGAGATTCCACCTCACATTTGGTTTAGTATTTTTTAGGGAAGGTGGAGGATCTCATGGATGGTTGAAATATTTCCTCCTTAAAATCCTTGAGAGATATTTCCTCCCTAAAATCCTTAAGAGATATTTTCTCCCTAAATATCTTTCAGATCCCTTTTTAGTGGATCCAATGAGTAATCCTCTCCATGGTGGTGAAGCCTCCAAATCCTATATACTAAGGGATTTCCATGGAGAAGAGAGGAATGGTGGAGATTTGAGGTATCAAACCTATGGTCTTGGGAGAAAGATTTAGGATATCAAACCTATGATTTTGGGAGCTTTGTGCAAGGGATGGACGAGGAGGACTTGGGGAAGTTGTTGCCACTGCATCTATAGTCTGTAAGTATTTCTTTAAGAGTTCTCACTAATATATTTCTTGGCCTATTTCCTTATAAGCTATGCCTCTTTACATATGTTTTTATTATAGATGTATTTGATTGGACTAATCTTATAGAGTAGAGTAGGAGTTCTTTGTCTCATTGTCCATTGCATTGCAGGTGTCAAACAGTGCTAAGGAGCTCGGAGATCAAGCTCAAGTTGGAGCAGCGAGGACAAACATCGGAATAAGGTGCATCACAGTTTCTTCCTTCTCCTTCTCTTTCTGATTATTTAGTTAGATTCAAAGGAATGTTAGCATGTTTTTTTTCTTGGTATAGGGGTCTAGAATCCAAGAGGATATTCACATGTCCGTAGGGGAATTTTCCTACAACAGAAATTGGTGACTCCACTGGGGATCGACATTGATTTGTCTTTCCTTGGATCGTCCCTTCCTTTTCCCACCTTTTAGATAATTTTCATTGTTTTTTCATGATCCATTACCTTTCTCCCATCTTGACTAGCATTTTCACCAATTTATGTGAATTATGGGTGAGTTTTTCTGAGTTTTTGGGCCCTATTTTGAATTTCTGGGAAGGGTAGTGCTCCCCTGTAGTGCATCACAGAGCGTTGATCTCTAATCAACACTCCCTTGTAGTTCTTTACAGAGTGCTAGTCTCTTTCTTGGAGGTTTTCTGCCTTTTCTTGCTCAGATTTTCACAGTCTATTTTGCAGAGGTCTTTGCCTAGAGTCTGTATTTTGGTTTGTGGCTTTGTTTGGGTTTCTTTGTTTTGAATAATATCGTTATTTCTTTTGGTGTATCTTTGAAAACAAAAAAAATTAATTTCTTTCTTTGCATTAGATTGGGGTCATCCTTGCATTTGAAGTAGCGAAATTGCATGGTTTTTGATGTTTTTGGTCAAGAATCGTGTATTGGTGTACAATCTCTTTGCCTCATTTCTTGAGGATCTTGATATTGATGAGTTTAAAAAAAAATTGGGACATTGTGCATCTGGGAATGATAACCGTTTTCTCATTCTCGTAATATAGATTTCATCAAAATGAAATATTTGCATTTTCATTTCTTTGCATTGTTTAGAGTCGGTCAAAACATCGTTTAGTCCACACCATTTTCCTCTTGAGTAACAACAGCCTTAAAATAAAGCGCTTATAAAAATTGATTAGAATTTTTTATATTTTTTCTAGTAGCAAACCTACATTAGATTAGTTTTAGGGCTTTGGAAAGGTGTGAAAGATAACTTTCCAAAGCTGTAAACAAACATAGAATCTTGAGTTAGGAAGTGGTGAAATCCATTTACTACATTTTGTCCTAGGAAGCCCTTCTCACAGAAGGTTCAATCACGAGGTCGCATTGAGACTAGCAGAGTGACTAAACCTGCTTTGTTGGTCTCGGTGTAGTGGTTACATGTATTATTAGGGGTCACTTGAGAAAACAACCCTGTGCGGGTCTTCTCAAGTCAATTTCAGGTTTAGTTACCCTGCCCTTGCACATGTATCAGACTATTGACTATTTCCCCAAGAATCATTGTGGTAGTTGTTAACCTTAGTGGCATTTCTCTTTAGGGTAATACACGAGGTGACGGTGAAGGGGAAGTCTTTGTTGTACCTGGAATCTACGTTGGCCAAAATCACTCGGGATCCTTGGAGGGTAAATCCATGTTTATTGTGTGGAAGATTGCACCAAGGCATAAGTCCATTAAGCAGGTCGTCAACGTAACTTTTCCACCCGCTCTATCTCAGTCCCTTCTTACATTATTTCCGCGATGTTGGATTTCATCACCAACTAGTGCGTTCATTGTGAGAAGATTGTGTTTGCTTGCTTGCTTACTAGATTTTTAGCACGTGTTGTTTGTTTTCCCTTACATACCTTAAGTTGGATCTTTTTTTATGGCTTCAATTCCAGGAATGACCAATGAAGCAACCCCTGGTCTAGGGGAACCTTTTTGTTTTCCTTCTTATAGAAACGTTGGTCCTCCTTACATCACTATTTTGAGCCTTCCAAGTCCCACAATTGGGATATTGGTATGGTTGTTTTCCACTCCGATAATCCTGAATGCAGCAAGTGCTTCGCTTGTAAGCACTTTCCCCCAAGAACATCAACCTCATGTTGATCCTTCACCTTATTCACCAGTAATATATTCTTCCCCTTCTTCACTTGCAAGGTATTCTTCCGTTTCATCTTCTTCATTGAGTGAAATCTCTAAATCTAGTAACCTGGTGGATAAGAATAAGAAGAAAAGGAAGATTAAGAATAAGAAAAAAAAGAAAGGGTCCAAAATTCCAACCACTGCCAGACATGTTGGAAAACAACCAGTTATTGATAATTGTGTTGGGAGTGTTGATGATGCTAAGATCACCCAAACAACCCATAAGCCCAAGTACCCTTGCAGGCTTTGTAAGGGTATCCATATTCTTAAGGATTTCCCTAGTCTATACAAGGTTATAGAAGCATGGTCTACATGCCCTCATCAACCCATATCGTCAACCTCCGAACATCATGTTGTTGACCTCCCGTCAACTAGTCAAGATACCATTGGGAAGAAGAAAAGTAGAGTCAAGTTCCCATGTAGGTTATGCAGAGGGAGTCATCAAACTCACCTTTTCCCTTGTATGGATGAAGCCTTGAAATTACTGGAAGACATGATTGTTTCCCAGCCTCAACTTTCAGTTGCTTACCACAAGCCTTCTCTTAACCCACCTGTAGTTGATGGAATGATCAATATGTCCCCTTCGTCGATCAGTCTGGTTGATCAGGTATTCAATATGGTCACATCCTTAGTTGAACCAGTTGACAAAGTGGTCAATCCGATCCCATCCTCGGTCGATCCCACTCTCTCGTTAGAGAGTGAAATCTAAGTGGTCGATTCGTTTCCATCTGTTGACCCCATTCTCCCATTGGAGAATGAAGACCAAGTGGTCAATCTAATCCCATCATTGGTCAATCCTACTCTCCCACTAGAGAGTAAACCTAATACTGCCCATGTTTTTCTCATTGATACAAAATCTATCGTGCCGGGGGACATTCCTCCTTCTCCCACAGAACCCCCTCAAAGTAATGAGGCCATCCTTTTTTATCAGGCTGTGCTAATTGGCCCTCATCTTCCCTCTCACATTCCTTTGAAGATTACAGTACATGTTTGTGGTTGGGACATTCCTCAGATGTTGATAGATGAAGGTGCGTCCGTTAGTATTTTTTTCTTTATTTCTTTGCAAGCTTTGGGTTGTCCTCAGCTTGCGTAGGTTACCCAGAATATGTTATCTTTTAACAGAAGAACCAGTCACCCTTTAGGAGTCTTTCCTCAATTTATCGTAACTTTGGGGGGCAGGGGGGAGTTGTCTTTATTGATGTTATGGTAGTCCAGGACCCCTTGGATTTCGATTTACTCCTTGGGCGAGATTATGTCTATGCCATGAAATCCATTGTGTCTACTCTTTTTCGTGTGATATATTTCCCTAACGATGGAAGAATTGTGGCTATTGATCAACTTTCATTCATTGGTTCTGACTTGATTACCAACCAAATGACCTCCCTAAACTTTTCTTATATGCAAACGATATCGCCCCCGCTGCATGTCAATTATGTGGCGTTATCTCCCATGCCTTCAGTTGCCGATGAATATGAGCCTCTCACTATGAGCTCAATCTCTTATTACTTAGATACAATAGTTGACATGGTGATCTCTTCGATAGGATTTATAGAGCCTAATCTCCCTACCCTTATCGAGGTCGTCGACATGTTTTCCTTCCAGAGTTTTTTTCTTCCATCTAGCCAAGATCTCTTGGAAGCCATGATTTACAGTTGTCCCTTGACATGTATTCCTTCTAGAGAATTGTCCTCTTGGAATCCATGATCCAACATAGGTCACACGCATAGTTTTCCTCTCTGTAGCAAGCTCGTTAAAAAATGAAACAGAAATATGGGGATTGAACACAGAGCCATGAGCATAGTTTTGCTTCTATGTGGAAAGCTCGTTAAAAAATAAAACAGAGGTCCTGAGCATAGTTCTTTTCTTGTGTCAAGCTCATTAAAAAATGAAACAGTCACCTCTCATAACAAGTCAAGTTTTTTGCTACATCTCGTAGATATCGAGTCAAGTCTTTAGATATATCTCGTAGATGTTGAGTCAAGTCTTTCATTAGGTCTTGTATTTGAACCTTCCTTTCATCCACCCTTATCCTTTTTCTCAATCTAGTACATAAATTGGTGACAACCTCAAAGTCGGTGAATGAAATGAATCTTGGGGGGGAATGTCTCCAGCCTTTGATTATCATTCTGGAGTTAAGCCACTAGCTTTTCAAGCTGGGGGTAGAGTACCAACCATCCATGGGTATCCCAACCTTTAGAAATTACGTTGGAAATTTACAAGCATAGTTTAATTTTGTTTCAATCTTATGTAAAAATGAAACCAATACTGAGCTTAGTCTTTGTTCTTTCTCACGCTCAAAAAAACATGAGAATGTAACCGAGTATACTTTTATCACTTTTTCGTACTCATAAAGGTTAAATGAAAAAGGAAACCCATGGATTCTCCTTTAAGCTCTTTTCAGACACTCTAAACATGAAAATATTGACAACTGATCTTGCTTCCTTTCACACTCATTAAAAGTTTTGAAAGGGCATCTTTCAAGTGGTATTTTATCTCTTTTTTGGCCTCGCAAGACTAAAATTACGAAAAAGGACATTCCTGGAGTCGCCTTTAAGTTCTTTTTAGACTCTCTAAACATGAAAAAGAACTGAGTTTTCCTTCTCTGGACTCGCTAAACTACACATTGAAGGGCCCATATGGGGACGAACCCTTACTTATTCTAGTTTGTTAAAAAAAGAAAGAGGATATTACCTAAGGTGAGTTATAATATCGAGCATGTGTTACCCTCCTCGATCTCGTTAAATTAAAAAGAGGTACTCATCTATCTTGGTGGGGGGGAAATTGAAGGAAGTGGGTCAAGTTTTTTGAGAATCCTTTATAGAAGCTTTTTTGCCCTTTGAACATGGCACCTGTTTACATCTCATCTTATAGTTGGGTAATCCACTTGCCTCTGAGTCATACCAATTCCATGTGTCACCATAATTTATCATCCACTCGAAGAGTGATCTTATTTTCGTCACATTACATTTTGGTACTCATCGAGTCAATGCTGCCAAGTCAGTTGTCATGCCTCATCATGTTCAAGGGAAGTTTCACTTCAAACTATCCATCTGTAGTATTACTAGTTTTTCTTTCTTGTGTCAGTCCATACTCATTCGACTGACCATCTTACATCACTTTCTTGTGTCAGTTTCGTGTCGATGATGGGGGATACATCAAGGCCCGCCTTCGACAAGTCTTTTCCTTTCGACTTTAGCACATCATCTGGGAATTAGACTTAGAAACTAGTTAGTACCTTGGGACCTGCATGCCTCAATGGCAGGCCTCCTCACTCTTGAAAGTAGGTTTACATAATAGACCTCTGATCGGATGATTCCACGAATTTTCGACTTCAAATCATTTATTCACATTCATTAGAATGTACTAGGGTACCTTGGGAGTCATTGACATCATTGGTGATCTCCCTCGCACTTGTTAATGGTTTACCTCAATGACCTGTAATCAAGTGGTTTCTACCATGTTCAACATCAAAAAATCTATTCACATGGCTAGATTTGTACCACATCAAGATTGGGATAAAGACCCTAGGTTGAGCATTCACTCTGATATATGTTTTTCCCAGGTTGCGAAAGGAGATCATTTGAGCATGCTGATATATATATTGTCACATAGATCTACATTGTATTAGTTTGTGGCTATGTTTTATCATCTCGTAGCTCCACAGTGTATTTTTCATAGCTACGATCAGTTCATGTCATGGAGGTATGGATCCACATTGTATCTTTGGTGGCCATATCCTTAGTCAATATTTTTCATGGATCTGCAGTGTATTGGTTGGAATTCATGCTTTGAGTCATCTCGTATTCCAAGCATAGGTATGTCTGCCTTAGAAATGGAACATATATTAATACTATTTGATGTTTGTTTGCAGCTTCTTTCAAGTTATCCAACTCCACACCCTTGCATTAAATATTTGTAAAGTGTTTCGGTCATCATTCTCTCTTCTGACCTCACACTTCAAGGGACATTTTGTTACACATGAAATTTGCACACCTAGGTACCTCTCCCTAAGTGTCGTAAGTGTCATATAAGTGTCTCATACACCTTGACACCATGGAATAACCTATGTCACAATCCCAGTCAATGTGAAGGAGGAATATATTACATGAAGGCCAAAATACCAAGTGCACATGAATTATTATTAATATTCATGAAAAAGAAATTAATTAAGAGTGAGAATCCACCTCACATTTGGTTTCCTATTTTTTAGGGAAGGTGGAGGATCTCATGGATGGTTGAAATATTCCCTCCTTAAAACCCTTGAGAGATATTTGCTCCTTAAAATCCTTAAGATGTATTTTATCCCTAAATATCTTTCAGATCCCTTTTTAGTGGATCTGATGAGTGATCCTCTCCATGGTGGTTAAACCTCCAAATCCTATATAATGAGGGATTTCCATGGAGAAGAGAGGAATGGTGGAGATTGAGGTATCAAACCTATGGTATTGGGAGAAAGGTTTAGGATATCAAACCTATGATTTTGGGAGCTTTGTGCAAGGGTTGGACGAGGAGGAGTTAGGAAAGTTGTTGCAACTGCATCTACAATCTATAAGTATTTATTTAAGAGATCTCATTAATATATTTCTTGGCCTATTTCCTTCTAACCTATGTCTCTTTACATATGTTTGTCTTATAGATGGTGTTGGAACACATATAAATCCTAGACTTTGAGATTTATTTTCTCAAACTTCATCATTTTTATAGTAACCCAAAAGTCGGCTTTCAAATCTTTAAATCAATTTTATTCCTAGTCTCAAAGCGTGCACGTTGTCCGTCATGGGTAAAAGTTTCCCCGTTGATCGAACGATCCCTTTTTCTCCTGAGTTTTGGAGCTGCCTGATGGTTAAAAATTCAAGTCACTAGAGGCCGCTTCAAAGCTTCATGCTTCGGGCATTTCACCAGGTCTTAACTTTAAAAGTTTTGATACCCAAAAAGTGTTCTAAGGGTCTTGCTCATAGTACACATGTACCCTCCTGAGCCTTGACACATCACCTAAAGTGACGTCATCTTTGAAACATCACTATGGGTAAAGGCCTTCCAAAAATATAATAAGGAAATAACTTGCAAATTCATGAAGCGGCAAAATCCCGAAGTATTAAATCT
This sequence comes from Picea mariana, assembly GCA_032191745.1. Taxonomy (NCBI): domain Eukaryota; kingdom Viridiplantae; phylum Streptophyta; class Pinopsida; order Pinales; family Pinaceae; genus Picea; species Picea mariana. The sequence continues at coordinate 103,374 of JASDQU010014368.1, forward strand.
AAATTGGTTAAGTTAATCTCGGTTAAAAGACGATTAATAACTTCATACTTTGGAGGTTCAGGCGTTTATCATCCATCACATTTTATAATCCCTAAGTCTGAACTTCTGAAACACTTCAAACCTAAACAGGGTTAATTAAAGCTAAAAATGAGTACATGATAATTAATATTTCCCTTGTTGCGGTTTTTGGGAATTCTATCTGGAGCTACCCTTAAAATCCCAAAATCTGAATACCCGAAAACATTTAAAAGTTAAACAAGGTTAATTAATAGCTTAACAAAATTATTTCACAAGTAATTTTTCGTGAATTCATGACTCGGGAATTTTCAAACCTATTTCATCCGAGCCCCCGATTGCGAACCACCGATATTAATGGCATTAATCACGAGTCAATGGCAATGATTTCAATAGAGATTGCAGATCGCCACCTAGATTTTATCATTAAGGAAAATGAATTTATCGTTAGTAAAGGTATTTGTAAATCAATACACTTAAGGTGAATAAGGATATTGGATTTTGAATTCTATTTTCATTATTGCAGAATAGAAAGTTTTAGCAGTCTAGAAGCTCATGCGTTTCCTTGTAATAGGTAACACGGTTTTGATTTCATTAACATCATGGCGCCACAAAAAATGGCTAAAGAAGTTGGTGAGAGCGTAAATCCGAACACAGATGTTCTCTCAAATACCTCACTAAGAGATATAGATACTATTGACATGAAGTTAAATTTTTTACCCTTTAAACCTGAAACTTCACTTTTTCCTAGGCATGGAGCCGCCCTTGGTCCTAAAAGGAGTCAAAAGTATTTCGATTTTTCGGGCTTCAGGGTTCAGCTTTTCACGAGGTATGATTTCTAGTTAATAACTCCTGAGTCTCGGTGTCGAATTCCCTAAAAGGCTTTATATTTAAATAAATGAAAAATAAAAAATGAGTGTTATAAGTCTCGACGTGTGTTTCACAAAGTACCCTTTAGTCGTGATTAATTAAAGTCTTAAACACAATCAACAATTCATTAATCTTTCACGATTCGGGTTTTCTTGTGTCAAAGTTCTTTCAAAATGTCGACCCTCGAACTCCTGATTCCCGATTTTCCGAAAAAAAAAATTGATTACTAATCTTGATTAATTAAAGCATTAATACAAGTGATTAGTGCCTAAATTAATCCTATCACGATTTCATGATTTGGGGTTTTATTATGACATACCTTTTTGATACAGGATCCCTGAAATTCCAAAATACGAAATCGCAATTTTTTTTTAACAAAGTCTAAAACCAAATTAAGTTAGTTTAAAACAGGATTAATAATGACTAAACTAATTTTCGCATTCAACATTTCTGGATTTGTTGAAAGCAGTCATTTCAAAGCTTCAGTTTGAAATTGTCTATATGTGGCAGTATTAATAATGGACAAATGGAGATATTTTTGACATGAAGGTGTATCTCCAGGCATACCTTCCTCATTAAAACATTAATTCCTTATCGCCTGTGTCAGTACGCTCATTGTAAGACAAGATAAAAGCTAATAAACGTTCTGTAGTTCAAATTGCATTCTTGTTTTTTACAATCAGGAGTGATTTGCATTTATCCAAGCTTATATATTTTCCCTCTGTAAACAGGTTTTCAGTCTAGCGCAAAAATTATGGCACCTAGAAAGGCACCTAAGAAAAGTGAAGAAGCAGCTGAAAGCTCAAGCCCGAAAGGAGATGTCATATCTGATACTACAATGCATGCCATTGATTCCATCAAATCCTAGAGGCAAATTTTCGAAACCTTGGACTACGAAATCAAGAATTTTCCCGATGATTCTGAAAACAAACTCCAGGACATAGCAAAGTCTGAACTTCACAAAGTAGTTGCATGCCCATGACTCATTACATACAATGATATGATCAGTTGGGATTTAGAGAAGACAGACATACAGACGAGAAGCATTTTGGACAGTCGAGGGGTCATCATCGGCTCTTTCAGACTAAATCATATACAAGTAATGTACAAACTGTCTCCCAGTGCTAAGCACATTTATAATAAATATTTTGTAAGTGAATTTCAAAGGAAAGAATGCACAGAGGAAGATCAAACATACCCCAACATAATCAAAGACTGGTGGAGACATCCAGCAAAATTCAGGGCCGACACCCACAATGTTTATGCCACAGCCGCATTGAATGAGTACATGGTCTATGTGGCTATGATGCTATGTAGACTTTTCGGGAAGAAAAGACCTACCTATTTCCCTGCAGAATGGGTCCCCCTTTTACATGAAGTAGCCGAAGGCTATAGATTCAATTCGAACAAGATTCTATCAAATAACCTAGCTAAGGAGGTTATAGAGTATCAAACCATGAGATCTAGTGGCCGACCAGTAGCCTTCTACATGTTCGCATACATTATGGATGCTATATGTTTCACAACTCCTTTCCCTTTGATGAATTGGATTTGGAACCCAACCTGCACTGAACCTACTCATGAATATCATTCTAAGTTGTGGGAAGAAAATGCTAAGGATTCTTTTTACGAAATTTGTCATTTCGTGGTGATACAGGTGCATCAAATGTTGTATGGTTGTGCACCCCCGCCGTATTTCAGAGTCGGTCATAGGAAACCTCAAGACATTTGCCAATTGGTTTATCAAGGAGAATTTCTCCTATATCGGGGCTTTCGGATGTTCAATCCCTCCTCATGCACTCCCGAAATTCCTCCCTGACAAACTGGTGTGCAGGAAGGTAGCTCATTAGATAATAACAGGCCGTATTGGGATAGAATTGAAGAAAGCTCAGAAGAATTTTTGGCCAGTCTTTCCCGTACAGATTGGGAGGCTTTTGCTACTCAACTTGGGTCATTCCAAGGTTGAAGCCACAGCTCTAGAGGATGTCAAGTTGGTGGATCTCGAACACAGAAAACACGACCCTTATCAAACAATGGGAAATCATATGGCTCACTATGGCATGAAAGCGTATGAACATGAGGAATACCCTCGCGATGACATTTTCAAAGGGACCAAAACTTATGAGCAGGTGTTAGACAGGGTACAGATATTACCATCCAACTTGCAAACCAGTTTTCTAACCTTCCATAGACACAGATGAAGTGGTCTGCCCAAGGTACTACAAGAAGAGGCAACAACACCTCCTCCAGAACAAGAAAACACTCCCCCAGGTTTCAGACAGAAAGCGCAGGATAAAGTAGACACCGAGGAAAATACACAGGGGGCCAAAGAATCTTCACAAAACAAAGAATTCCCACAAACAGAGAACCCAGGAGAAGAAACATAAAGAAGGTCCGGGACACCTACTGAGTCCAGTAAATCTACTCCCCCTTCATCATCTACTGTTCATGTCGATACCCCCAAGACAACAGGGGAAATAAAATCCACAAAGTTGGGTAATCCCATTGCTTCCTTGACCCCTTTACAGTCTACTTTTGGGCTCCCTCAGATAGGAGTCATATATGCTAGTGACCTCGACCCTGTCTCCAGAGAAGAAATACCTCCCTCTGATTACTTTTTCGATAAAAGGAGGAAGGTTGTATTAAAGAAGGAGATGTATATGACAGAAGGTGGTATGGTAAAGAAACACAGGGTGCTGGTAGATGGGCAAAACTTGGAAGAGGTAGATTTCGCTACAGAGGTAGCGGGCTCCATGGGAGCTCTGGCAACAACAAATCTATTCACTGTTGACAATATGAGAACAAGGTTGAAACAAAGTAACCACAGGATAGTCCAATTGCAAAACCAACTAAAAGATACCGAGAAAAATATCAAAGAAGAAATAAATAAAGGTCTAGAGCAGGCCAGAGCTGCTGACAAGCAAGAAATTAAATTTCTTAAGTCTAGCTTGGACGAGTTGTATAAGAAAATGAAAAACAGTCAAGGGCAGGAAACCCAGCATGAAGAATTAGTGAGACAATTATAGGAGAGATTGAATTCCATTCAGAATCGGGTGATAGAATTGAAATTTTTTCAGGACTTGTCACTAGAAATACATACGAAGATAGAAGCAGAGAAACAGAGATTAATCTCCAAAGTAGAGATTATTCAGAATTATTTTCAAGAAGTAAGCAATTCTTGTGATAATATTATTGTTAAAGAAAAAGAAGCTAAAGCAACAAGGGCCACTTTCCAAAGGGCAGTTGTATTTTCAAAAAATGAAGAGGTATCAAAAACTCCAAAGCTATCTGTCATAGAGAAGATCAGAGGTGATATCATGCTCAAAGTATGGGAAACCAACATAGCAGAAAACAAGAAAAGAACCAAAGAAATGAAAGACAATTGCGAAGAAATATTTGATTTGTTGGACAAGGGATTGTTAGATATTGGAAGAGACAATTGCACTGGGAAATTAGGACAGATAAACATTGCAAGACACCAATTGAATTTCAAAGACGGTTTGAACAAAATTCAGATGGAAAATTCACAATTAAAGGAAATTGATGTTACCCTAATAGACAGGTGGTTGGTGAAGCCAAACTTAAAATTGCAATCAATTAAGTTTGTTGGTAAGGGGATTGAAGACCGGCTTCCAAAAATTCAGAGAAATTTTTATCTATTCGAGGCAAAGAATTTTCCTCCCAGAAATTCTGTACACTTTCTTGAAAAATATATTGAATGTATTGGGTTGAAAGAATGAGACACTTCAATAAAACAATGAAGTATCATTTTAAAAACTTATATTATCAAGACGATAGAAAAATAAAAGATAATCATGCAAACGGTTGAGGTTTGCATTTTTGTAATTGTTTGCCCCTAAGAGTTAGGAAATCACCAACCATCAACGTATTGGTGATATGGTATAAGTATGATTTCAGGAGATAGAAATGGGGCTTTTTCTAGGCACGTTGTAAAGAAGAATTTGAAGATATTTTTGAATTAATACAAATACAGATTGAAGATTCCAGATATGGTCAAGTTTGAGTTATGTTCTTCTAAATTGTTTCATATTTTTCATATATCTCTTCGATGAATGCTTAACTACAATTTAGTACAACCTCTACTGTGGTGATTAATTATTCTTGCAAATTTAATCGTTTACAGTTTTTCCTCTGTATCGGCTATCAGTAGATACAAGACCTGTAAATATTTTAGATTTCAATATCATATTCTTCATTAAGAGTTTTTCCCTAACTATTTTTATTCTTCTGTCACAAAGTGAGATTCCTCTTTAATTGATGCCTCACCTTGTTCAACAGCTTTATGTTTTCTTTTCATTTCATGCATATCCCCTATTGAGTCCATTTTTGTGCTTCCATTTTGCTCCATAAACCATACTTTTACCTCTTTATCCATCCATTTTTCCTTCATTTCATTCCATATTTTCCATGAAACAGCCTATGCAAGGTATATTTGTCATTCTTTAGCTTAAGAATTGAGTTTTCTAAATTTTAGAATTAAAATTGAAAATTTATCAGAAATTACAGGATTTGACCAAATCGCGTAAAAGCTCTGTGGTTTGTATACTTGCAGGACACCTGGGCGAAATCTAACACTTGGTTCGTGTTCCTTGATGTAAAAGGATGGATAATGAGCTATCAGATTCGAAATCTGAGCCTTCCAGATGTCTAGTCAACACTAGTCAAATAGGGCCACTTCAGCAGAAAATGCCTTGTTTCAGCCTTAAATCTTGGACAGTTTTGGATTTTGTGGGATTTTGACCATATATTATGGATCTAAAGGAGGCATTCGACCCTCCTAGGATATTTTGGATTTGATCATGATAATTAGGAGACTTATTAGTATTTTTGGTTTTAAGACTCTTGTATAAATACTCTTAAGCTTAAACTAGTAAGACAATCTTATGTGAATGAAGAAACTTGAGAATTTGCACTCTTGAAGATCAACTCTGTGTTTTGTTCCCGTGAATGCTTATATGATGATTTGAATGCTGCTGGAGCTCTTTCTTAGTTGAATCAACTCAAGTGTACCAGTGAAGCATTGGAGGGCCCCCATTGCCAAACTGGTACACTCTTTCCTTGTGTTCTTTTTCAAATACATGTTTTAGATCAGATTTTGTTGTAGATGAGTTTTATCTTGCTGTAGTTAGATGAATTTTATAGCTCAGTTACATGATTAATTTTTTCAAGCCTTACTCATGTTGTGAATGATTTCTTGAATGAGAATTCAATGTGTAGCTTGACTTCAAGCATTAAGATAGTCTTGAATTCTTTTTGAGTTATTTATGCTTTCAATACTTTGATTTGATTTGATGATAGTTGTTAATGAATGAATGAAAGAAG
>JASDQU010014368.1:117509-137687 GCA_032191745.1 Picea mariana
ATTATAACACCACAGAAAGAGAATGCCTAGCCATGGTATATGCACTTCATAAGTTCAGGCACTATTTACTGGGCAAACACTTTAAGATGTTCACAGATCATTATGCTCTCAAATATCTAGTCAACGAGCTAGTGTTGGGGGGGAGGATCTGTAGATGGATATTGTTATTCCAAGAATTTGATTTTGAAGTGATAGTCAAACCAGGGAAACTGAATGTAGGACCTGATCACCTCTCAAGGGTAACTAATGGAGAAGAACCTACCAACCTGGAAGACAACTTCTCTGATGCACAACTATTTTTAGTATAGGTAGTCGATGAATACTATGATGATATTGTTGAATAATTAAGTATAGGGATTGTGCCACAAGAGTTTATCACTGTGCAGAAGAAAAACCCGGTAGTCAAAGTTGCATAATATCAAATTATTATAGGACACTTATACAAGATGGGTGCAGACAACATTTTGAGAAGGTGTGTATTAGAGCATGAAAGGCCTAGAATTTTGGCAGAATCTCAAGAAGGTATAGTTGGAGGACACTATGCAGGAAAAGATATCGCGCAAAAGGTATTACATGCAATATTATGGTGGCCAACAGTCCATAGAGATTCCAAGGAATATTGTTAGAAATGTGATGTCTGTCAGAGGGTTGGAAAACCCAACATAAGGGATGAGATGCTTCTAAGACCACAAGTAACTTTTCAGATATTTGACAAATGGGCAATAGAATTTGTTGGACCAATCCATCCATCAAAAAAAATTTCAGAAGCTATATATATCATTACTGTGACTAAATACTTAACAAGATGGGCAGAAGCAACACCAGTAAAAGATTGCAGCGCAAAGACAACAACACGCTTCTAGTTTGAGCAAGTGACCACCATATTTGGATGTCCAAGGATTTTGATGAGTGACCAAGGCACTCAATTTATCAACAGTACCATCGGGGCTATGAATGAGGAGTTTGAAATCTATCACTAGAAGAATACACCATACCATCCTCAGGAAAATGGAATAGTAGAAGCTTTCAATAAGATCTAGGAAAATTTTCTGACAAAGATTTGCAATGTCAACATGGATGATTGAGACTTGAAAATACCAACAAAAATATGGGCATGCAGGACCACATGTAATAAATTGACAGGACAGACACCATTCAGATTGGTGTACGGGTAGGAAGCAGTGGTGCAATTAGATTTTTGGTACCCAGTCTGCGCGTAGCAGCAATTACCAACATGACAGAAAGAGGAGTGGTAAAGGAAAGGTTAAATCAACTAATGGAGATGGAAGAGGACAAGTGTTACACATGAAATTTGCACACCTAGGTACCTCGCCCTAAGTTTCATAAGTGTCATATAAGTGTCTCATACACCTTGACACCATGGAATAACCTATGTCACAAACCTTAGTCAATGTGGAGGAGGGATATATTACATGAAGGCCAAAATACCAAGTTCACATGAATTATTATTAATATTCATGAAAAAGAAATTAATTAAGTGTGAGATTCCACCTCACATTTGGTTTAGTATTTTTTAGGGAAGGTGGAGGATCTCATGGATGGTTGAAATATTTCCTCCTTAAAATCCTTGAGAGATATTTCCTCCCTAAAATCCTTAAGAGATATTTTCTCCCTAAATATCTTTTAGATCCCTTTTTAGTGGAACTGATGAGTAATCCTCTCCATGGTGGTGAAGCCTCCAAATCATATATACTAAGGGATTTCCATGGAGAAGAGAGGAATGGTGGAGATTTGAGGTATCAAACATATGGTCTTGGGAGAAAGATTTAGGATATCAAACCTATGATTTTGGGAGCTTTGTGCAAGGGATGGACGAGGAGGACTTGGGGAAGTTCTTGCAACTGCATCTATAGTCTGTAATTATTTCTTTAAGAGTTCTCACTAATATATTTCTTGGCCTATTTCCTTATAACCTATGCCTCTTTACATATGTTTTTCTTATAGATGTATTTGATTGGACTAATCTTATAGAGTAGAGTAGGAGTTCTTTGTCTCATTGTCCATTGCATTGCAGGTGTCAAATAGTGCTAAGGAGCTCGGAGATCAAGCTCAAGTTGGAGCAGCGAGGACAAACATCGGAATAAGGTGCATCATAGTTTCTTCCTTCTCCTTCTCTTTCTGATTAGTTATTTAGATTCAAAGGAATGTTAGTGTCCAATGTTAGCATGTTTTTTTTCTTGGTATAGGGGTCTAGAATCTAAGAGGATATTCACATGTCCGTAGGGGAGTTTTCCTACAACAGAAATTGGTGACTCCACTGGGGATCGACATTGATTTTTCTTTCCTTGGATCGTCCCTTCCTTTTTCCCACCTTTTAGATAATTTTCATTGTTTGTTCATGATCCATTACCTTTCTCCCATCTTGACTAGCATTTTCACCAATTTATGTGCATTATGGGTGAGTTTTTCTGAGTTTTTGGGCCCTGTTTTGAATTTCTAGGAAGGGTAGTGCTCCCCTGTAGTGCATCACAGAGCATTGATCTCTAATCAACGCTCCCTTGTAGTTCTTTATAGAGTGCTAGTCTCTTTCTTGGTGGTTTTCTGCCTTTTTTTGCTCAGATTTTCCTAGTCTATTTTGCAGAGGTCTTTGCCCAGAGTCTGTATTTTGGTTTGTGGCTTTGTTTGGGTTTCTTTGTTTTGAATAATCTCGTTATTTCTTTTGGTGTATCTTTGAAAACAAAAAATTTTAATTTCTTTCTTTGCATTAGATTGGGGTCATCCTTGCATTTGAAGTAGCGAAATTGCATGGTTTTTGGTGTTTTTGGTCAAGAATCGTGTATTGGTGTACAGTCTCTTTGGCTCATTTCTTGAGGATCTTGATATTGATGAGTTTAAAAAAAAAATGGGACATTGTGCATGTGGGAATGATAACCGTTTTCTCATTCTTGTAATATAGCTTTCATCAAAATGAAAGATTTGCATTTTCATTTCTTTGCATTGTTTAGAGTCGGTCAAAACATCATTTAGTCCACACCATTTTCCTCTTGAGTAACAATAGCCTTAAAATAAAGCGCTTATAAAAATTGATTAGAATTTTTTATATTTTTTCTAGTAGCAAACCTACATTAGATTAGTTTTAGGGCTTTGGAAAGGTGTGAAAGATAACTTTCCAAAGTTGTAAACAAACATAGAATCTTGAGTTAGGGAATGGTGAAATCCATTTACCACATTTTGTCCTGGGAAGCCCTTCTCACACAAGGTTCAATCACAAGGTTGCATTGAGACTAGCAGAGTGACTAAACCTTCTTTGTTGGTCTCAATGTAGTGGTTACACATATTATTGGGGGTCACTTGAGAAAACAACCCTGTGCGGGTCTTCTCAAGTCGATTTCAGGTTTAGTTACCCTGCCCTTGCGCGTGTATCGAATTGTTGATTGTTTCCCCAAGAATCATTGTGGTAGTTTTTAACCTTAGTGGCATTTCTATTTAGGGTAATACACGAGGTGATGATGAAGGGGAAGTCTTTGTTGTACCTGGAATCGACGTTGGCCAAAATCACTCGGGATCCTTGGAGGGTAAATCCACGTTTATTGTGTGGAAGCTTGCACCAAGGCGTAAGTCCATTAAGCAGGTCATCAACGTAACTTTTCCACCCGCTCTATCTCAGTCCCTTCTTACATTATTTCCACGACATTGGATTTCATCACCAACTAGTGCGTTCATTGTGAGAAGGTTTTGTTTGCTTGCTTGCTTACTAGATTTTTAGCATGTGTTGTTTGTTTTCCCTTACATACCTTAAGTTGGATCTTTTTTTATGGCTTCAGTTCTAGGAACGACCAATGAAGCAACCCTTGGTCTAGGGGAACCTTTTTTTTTTCCTTCTTATAGAAACGTTGGTCCTCCTTACATCACTATTTTGAGCCTTCCAAGTCCCACAATTGGGATATCGGTATGGTTGTTTTCCACTCTGGTAATCCTGAATGCAGCAAGTGCTTTTCTTGTATGCACTTTCCCCCAAGAACATCAACCTCATGTTGATCCTTCACCTTATTCACCAGTAATATCTTCTTCCCCTTCTTCACTTGCAAGGAATTCTTCTGTTTCATCTTCTTCACTAAGTGAAATCTCTAAATTTAGTAACTTGGTGGATAAGAAGAAGAAGAAAAGGAAGATTAAGAATAAGAAAAAAAAGAAAGGGTCCAAAATTCCAACCACTGCCAGACATGTTGGAAAACAACCAGTTATTGATAATCGTGTTGGGAGTGTTGATGATGCTAATATCACCCAAACAACCCATAAGCCCAAGTACCCTTGCAGGCTTTGTAAGGGTAGCCATATTCTTAAGGATTTCCCTGGTCTATCCAAGGTTATAGAAGCATGGTCTACACGCCCTCATCAACCCATATCGTCAACCTCCGAACAACATGTTGTTGACCTCCCGTCAACTAGTCAAGATACTGTTGGGAAGAAGAAAAGTAGAGTCAATTTCTCGTGTAGGTGATGCAGAGGGAGTCATCAAACTCACATTTTCCCTCATATGGATGAAGCCTTGAAATTACTGGAAGACATGATTGTTTCCCAGCCTCAACTTTTGACTGCTTACCACAGGCCTTCTCTTAACCCACCTATAGTTGATGGAATGATCAATATGTCCCCTTCGTCGATCAGTCTAGTTGATCAGGTAGTCAATATGGTCACATCCTTAGTTGAACCAGTTGACAAAGTGGTCAATCCGATCCCATCCTCGGTCGATCCCACTCTCTCGTTAGAGAGTGAAATCTAAGTGGTCGATTTGTTTCCATCTGTTGACCCCATTCTCCCATTGGAGAATGAAGACCAAGTGGTCAATCTAATCCCATCATCAGTCAATCCTACTCTCCCACTAGAGATTAAACCTGATACTACCCATGTTTTTCTCATTGATGCAGAATCTATCGTGTTGGGGGACATTCCTCCTTCTCCCACAGAACCCCCTCAAAGTAATGAGGCCATCCTTTTTTATTAGGCTGTGCTAATTGGCCCTTGTCTTCCCTCTCACATTCCTTTGAAGATTACAGTACATGTTTGTGGTTGGGACATTCCTCAGACGTTGATAGATGAAGGTGCGTCCGTTAGTATTTTTTTCTGTATTTCTTTGCAAGCTTTGGGTTGTCCTCAGCTTGCGTCGGTTACCCAGAATATGTTATCTTTTAACAGAAGAACCAATCACCCTTTAGAAGTCTTTCCTCAATTTCTCGTAACTTTGGGGGGCAGGGGGGAATTGTCTTTATTGATGTTATGGTAGTCTAGGACCCCTTGGATTTCGATTTACTCCTTCGGTGAGATTATGTCTATGCCATGAAATCCATTGTGTCCACTCTTTTTCGTGTGATATATTTCCCTAACGATGGAAGAATTGTGGCTATTGATCAACTTTCATTTGTTGGTCCTGAATTGATTACCAACCCAATGGCCTCCCTAAACAGTTCTTATATGCAAACGATATTGCCCCCGCCGCATGTCAATTATGTGGTGTTATCTCCCATGCCTTCAGTTACCGATGAATATGAGCCTCTCACTATGAGCTCAATCTCTTATGACTTAGATCCAATAGTTGACATGGTGATCTCTTCGATAGGGTTTATAGATCCTAATCTCCCTACCCTTATCGAGGTCGTCAACATGTTTTCCTTCCAGAGTGTTTTTCTTCCATCTAGCCAAGATCTCTTGGAAGCCATGATTGATGGTTGTCCCTTGACATGTATTCCTTCTAGAGAATTGTCCTCTTGGAATTCATGATCCAACATAGGTCACATGCATAGTTTTCCTCTCTGTAGAAAGCTCGTTAAAAAATGAAACAGAAATATGGGGATTGAACACAGAGCCATGAACATAGTTTTTCTTCTATGTGGCAAGCTCATTAAAAAATAAAATAGAGGTCCTAAGCATAGTTCTTTTCTTGTGTCAAGCTCGTTAAAAAATGAAATAGTCACCTCTCATAACAAGTCAAGTTTTTCGCTACATCTCGTAGATATCAAGTCAAGTCTTTAGCTATATCTCGTAGATGTTGAGTCGAGTCTTTCATTAGGTCTCGTATTTGAACCTTCCTTTCATCCACCCTTATCCTTTTTCTCAATCTAGTACATAAATTGGTGACAACCTCAAAGTTGGTGAATGAAATGAATCTTGGGGGGGAATGTCTCCAGCCTTTGATTATCATTCTGGAGTTAAGCCACTAGCTTTTCAAGCTAGGGGCAGAGTACCAACCATCCATGGGTATCCCAACCTTTGGAAATTACGTTGGAAATTTACAAGCATAGTTTAATTTTGTTTCAATCTTGTGTAAAAATGAAACCAATATCGAGCTTAGTATTTGTTCTTTCTCATGCTCGAAAAAACATGAGAATGTAACCAAGTATACTTTTATCACTTTTTCATAATCGCAAAGGTTAAACGAAAAAGGAACCCCCTGGAGTCTCCTTTAATCTCTTTTCAGACACTCTAAACATGAAAATATTGACGACTGATCTTGCTTCCTTTCACACTCATTAAAATTTTTGAAAGGGCGTCTTTCAAGTGGTATTTTATCTCTTTTTTGGCTTTGCAAGACTAAAATTACGAAAAAGGACAATCCTAGAGTCGCCTTTAAGTTCTTTTCAGACTCTCTAAACATGAAAAAGCACTGAGTTTTCCTTCTCTGGACTCGATAAACTACACATTGAAGGGCCCATATGGGGACAAACCCTTACTTATTCCAGTTTGTTAAAAAAAAGAAGAGGATCTTACCTAAGGTGAGTTATATCGAGCATGTGTTACCCTCCTCGATCTCGTTAAATTAAAAAGAGGTACTCATCTATCTTGGTGGGGGAAAAATTGAAGGAAGTGGGTCAAGTTTTTTGAGAATCCTTTATGGCAGCTTTTTCACCCTTGAACATGGCACCTGTTTACATCTCATCTTACAGTTGGGTAATCCACTTGTCTCTGAGTCATACCAATTCCATGTGTCGCCATAATTTATCATCCAGTCGAAGAGTGATATTATTGTCATCACATTACATTTTGTTACTCGTCGAGTCAATGTTGCCAAGTCAATTGTCATGCCTCATCATGTTCAAGGGAAGTTTCACTTCAAACCATCCATCTGCAGTATTACCAGTTTTTGTTTCCTGTGTCGATCCATACTCATTTGATTCACCATCTTACATCACTTTCCTGTGTCAGTTTCATTTCGATGATGGGGGATACATCAAGGCCCGCCTTCGACAAGTCTTTTCCTTTCGACTTTAGCACATCATCTGGGAATTAGACTTAGAAACTAGTTAGTACCTTGGGACCTGCATGCCTCAATGGCAGGCCTCCTCACTTCTGAAAGTAGGTTTACATAATAGACCTTTGATCGAATGATTCCACGAATTTTTGACTTCAATTCATTTATTCACATTCGTTGGAATGTACTAGGGTACCTTGGGAGTCATTGACATCATTGGTGATCTCCCTCGCACTTGTTAATGGTTTACCTCAATGACTGGTAATCAAGTGGTTTCTACCATGTTCAACATCAAAAAATCTATTCACGTGGCTAGATTTGTACCACATCAAGATTGGGATAAAGACCCTAGGTTGAGCATTCACTCTGATATATGTTTTTCCCAGGTTGCGAAAGGAGATCATTTGAGCATGCTGATATATATATTGTCGCATAGATCTACATTGTTTTATCATCTCGTAGCTCCACAGTGTATTGTTCATAGCTACGATCAGTTCATGTCATGGAGGTATGGATCCACATTGTATCTTTGGTGGCCATATCCTTAGTCAATATTTTTCATGGATCCGCAGTGTATTGGTTGGAATTCATGCTTTGAGTCATCTCATATTCTGAGCATAGGTATGTCTGCCTCAGAAATGGAACATATATTAATACTATTTGATGTTTGTCTGCAACTTCTTTCAGATTCTCCAACTCCACACCCTTGCATTAAATATTTGTAAAGTGTTTCGGTCATCTTTCTCTCTTCTGACCTCACACTTCAAGGGGCATTTTGTCACACATGAAATTTGCACACCTAGATACCTCTCCCTAAGTGTCGTAAGTGTCATATAAGTGTCTCATACACCTTGACACCATGGAATAACCTATGTCACAATCCCAGTCAATGTGAAGGATGAATATATTACATGAAGGCCAAAATACCAAGTGCACATGAATTATTATTAATATTCATGAAAAAGAAATTAATTAAGAGTGAGAATCCACCTCACATTTGGTTTCCTATTTTTAAGGGAAGGTGGAGGATCTCATGGATGGTTGAAATATTCCCTCCTTAAAATCGTTGAGAGATATTTCCTCCCTAAAATCCTTAAGATATATTTTCTCCCTAAATATCTTTCAGATCCCTTTTTAGCGGATTTGATGAGTCATCCTCTCCATGGTCGTTAAGCCTCCAAATCTTATATAATGAGGGATTTCCATGGAGAAGAGAGGAATGGTGGAGATTGAGGTATCAAACCTATGGTATTGGGAGAAAGGTTTAGGATATCAAACCTATGATTTTGGGAGCTTTGTGCAAGGGTTGGACGAGGAGGACTTAGGAAAGTTGTTGCAACTGCATCTACAGTCTATAAGTATTTATTTAAGAGAACTCATTAATATATTTCTTGGCCTATTTCCTTCTAACCTATGTCTCTTTACATATGTTTGTCTTATAGATGGTGTTGGAACACATATAAATCCTAGACTTTGAGCTTTACTTTCTCAAACTTCATCATTTTTATAGTAACTCAGAAGTCAGCTTTCAAATGTTTAAATCAATTTTATTCCTAGTCTTAAAGTGCGCACGTTGTCCGTCATGGGTAAAAGTTTCCCCATTGATCGAACGATCCCTTTTTCTCTCGATTTTTGGAGCCGCCTGATGGTTAAAAATTCAAGTCACTAGAGGTTTCTTCAGAGCTTCATGCTTCGATCATTTCACCAGGTCTTAACTTTAAAAGTTTCGATACCCGAAAAGTGTTCTAAGGATCTTGTTCATAGTACACATGTACCCTCCTGAGCCTTGACACATCACCTAAAGCGACGTCATCTTTGAAACATCACTACAGGTAAAGGCCTTTCGAAAATATAATAAGGAACTAACTTGCAAATTCACGAAGCGGCAAAATCCCGAAGTATTAAATCTAAATTGGTTAAGTTAATCTCAGTTAAAAGATGATTAATAACTTCGTACTTCGGAGGTTCGGGAGTTTATCATACATCACATCTTATAGTCCCTAAGTCTGAACTTCTGAAACACTTCAAACCTAAACAAGGTTAATTAAAGCTAAAAATGAGTACATGATAATAAATATTTCCCCGGTTGCGGTTTTTGGGAATTCTATCTGGAGCTACCCTTAAAATCCCAAAATCTGAATACCCGAAAACGTTTAAAAGTTAAACATGGTTAATTAATAGCTTAACAAAATTATTTCACAAGTAATTTTTCGCGAATTCGCGATTCAGGTATTTTTGAACCTATTTCATCCGAGCCCCCGATTGCGAACCACCGATATTAATGGCATTAATCACGAATCAATGGCAATGATTTCAATAGAGATTGCAGATCGCCACCTAGATTTTATCATTAAGGAAAATGAATTTATCCTCAGTAAAGGTATTCGTAAATCAATACACTTAAGGTGAATAAGGATATTGGATTTTGAATTCTATTTTCATTCTTGCATAACAGAAAGTTTTAGCAGACTAAGAAGCTCGTGTGTTTCCCTGTAATAGGTAACACGGTTTTGATTTCATTAACATCATGGCGCCACGAAAAATGGCTAAAGAATCTGGTGAGAGCGTAAATCCGAACACAGATGTTCTCTCAGATACCTCACCGAGAGATATAGATACTATTAACACGAAGTTAAATTTTTTACCCTTTAAACCTGAAACTTCACTTTTTCCTAGCCATGGAGCCGCCCTTAGTCCTAAAAGGAGTCAAAAGTATTTCGATTTTTTGGGCTTCACGATTCGGCTTTTCATGAGGTATGATTTCTAGTTAACAACTCCTGAGTCCCTGTGTCGAATTCCCTAAAAGGATTTATATTTAAATAAATGAAAAATAAAAAATGAGTGTTATAAGTCCTGACGTGTGTTTCACAAAGTACCCTTTAGTCGTGATTAATTAAAGTCTTAAACACAATCAACAATTCATTAATCTTTCATGATTCAGGTTTTCTTATATCAAAGTTCTTTCAAAATGTCGACCCTCGAACTCTCAATTCCTGATTTTCTGAAAACAAAAAATTGATTACTAATCTCGATTAATTAAAGCATTAATACAAGTGATTAGTGCCTAAATTAATCCTATCGTGATTTCGCGATTTGGGGTTTTCTTATCACATACCTTTTTGATATAGGATCCCCGAAATTTTGAAATACAAAATCGCGAATTTTTTTTAACAAAGTCTAAAACCAAATTAAGTTAGTTTAAAACAGGATTAATAATGACTAAACTAATTTTCACGTTTAGCATTTCAGGATTTGTTGAAAGCAGTCATTTCAAAGCTTCAGTTTGAAATCGCCGATATGCGGCAGTATTAATAACGGACAAATGGAGATATTTTTGACATGAAGGCGTATCTCCATGCGTATCTTCCTCATTAAAACATTAATTCCTTATTGCCTGTGTCAGTACGCTCATTGTAAGACAAGATAAAAGCTAATAAACATTTTGTAATTCGAATTTCATTCTTGTTTTTTACAATCAGGAGTGAGTTGCATTTATCCAAGCTTATATATTTTCCCTCTGTAAACAGGTTTTCAGTCTAGCGCAAAAATTATGGCACCTAAAAAGGCACCTAAGAAAAGTGAAGAAGCAGCTGAAAGCTCAAGCCCAAAAGGAGATGTCATATCTGATACTACAACGCATGCCATTGATTCCATCAAATCCTAGAGGCAAATTTTCAAAACCTTGGACTACGAAATCAAGAATTTTCCTGATGATTCTGAAAACAAACTCTGGGACATAGCAGAGTCTGAACTTCACAAAGTAGTTGCACGCCCACGACTCATGACATACAATGATATGATCAGTTGGGATTTAGAGAAGATAGACGTACAGACAAGAAGCATTTTGGACAGCCAAGGGGTCATCATCGGATCTTTCATACCGAAGCATATACAAGTAATGTACAAACTGTCTCCCAATTCTAAGTACATTTATAATAAATATTTTGTAAGTGAATTTCAAAGGAAAGAATGCACAGAGGAAGATCAAACATACCCCGACATAATCAAAGACTGGTGGAGACATCCAGCAAAATACAGGGCCGACACCCACAACGTTTATGCCACAGCCTCATTGAATGAGTACATGGTCTATGTGGCTATGATGCTATGCAGACTTTTCAGGAAGAAAATTCCTACCCATTTCCCTGCAGAATGGGTCCCCCTTTTACATGAAGCAGCCGAAGGCTATAGATTCAATTGGAACAAGATTCTATCAAATAACCTAGCTAAGGAGGTTATAGATTATCAAACCACGAGATCTAGTGGCCAACCAGTAGCCTTCTACATGTTTGCATACATTATGGATGCTATATGTTTCACGAATCCTTTCCCTTTGATGAATTGAAGTTGGAACCCAACCTGCACTCAACCTACTCATGAATATCATTCTAAGTTGTGGGAAGAAAATGCTAAGGATTAATTTTATGAAATTTGTAATTTCATGGTGATACCGGTGCATCAGATTTTGTATGGTTGTGCACCCCCCCGTATTTCAGAGTCAGTCATAGGAAACCACAAGGCGGTTGTCGATTGGTTTATTAAGGAGAATTTCTCCTATAATAGGGATTTCGGATGTTCGATCCCTCCTTATGCACTCCCGAAATTCCTCCCTGACAAACTGGTGTGCAAGGAGGTAGCTCATCAGATAATAACAGGTGGTATTGGGATAGAGCTGAAGACAACTCAGAAGAATTTTTGGCCAGTCTTTCCCATACAGATTGGGAGGTTTTCGCTACTCAAATTGGGTCATTCCAAGGTTGAATCCGCAGCTCTAGAGGATGTCAAGTTGGTGGATCTTGAACAAAGGAAACACGAGCCTTATCAAACAATGGGAAATCATATGGCTCACTATGGCATGAAAGGGTATGAACATGAGGAATCCCCTCGCGATGACATTTTCAAAGGGGCCAAAACTTATGAGGAGGTGTTAGACAGGGTACAGACTTTACCATCCAACTTGCAAACTGGTTTTCTAACCTTCCATAGACACAGACGAAGTGGTCTGCCCAAGGTACTACAAGGAGAGGCAACAACACCTCCTCCAGAACAAGAAAACACTCCCCCAGGTTTCAGACAGAAAGTGCAGGATAAAGCAGACACCGAGGAAAATCCACAGGGGTGAGAAGAATCTTCACAAAACAAAGAATTTTCACAGACAGAGAACCCAAGAGAAGAAACATAAAGAAGGTCTGGGACACCTGCCGAGTCCAGTAAATCTACTCCCCCTTCATCATCTATTGTTCATGTCGATACCCCCAAGACAACAGGGGAAATAAAATCCATAGAGTTGGGTAATCCCATTTCTTCCTTGACCCCTTTACAATCTAAATTTGGGCTCCCTCAAATAGGAGTCATATATGCTAGTGACCTCGACCCTGTCTGCAGAGAAGAAATACCTCCCTCTGATTACTTTTTCAGTAAAAAGAGGAAGGTTGTATTAAAGANAGATGGGAAAAACTTGGAAGAGGGAGATTTCGCTACAGAGGTAGCGGGCTCCATGGGAGCTCTAGCAACAACAAATCTATTCACTGTTGACAATATGAGAACAAGGTTGAAATAGAGTAACCATAGGATAGTCCAGTTGTAAAACCAACTAAAAGATACCGAGAAAATATCAAAGAAGAAATAAATAAAGGTCTAGAGAAGGCCAGAGCTGCTGACAAGCAAGAAATTAAATTTCTTAAGTCTAGCTTGGATGAGTTGTATAAGAAAATGAAAAATAGTCAAGGGCAGGAAACCTAGCATGAAGAATTAGCGAGACAATTACAAGAGAGATTGAATTCCATTCAGAATCGGGTGATAGAATTGAAATTTTTTCAGGACCTATCACTGGAAATACATACGAAGATAGAAGCCGAGAAACAAAGATTAATCTCCAAAGTAGAGATTATTCAGAATTATTTTCAAGAAGTAAGCAATTCTTGTGATAATATTATTGTTAAAGAAAAAGAAGCTAAAGCAACACGGGCCACTTTCCAAAGGGCAGTTGTATTTTCAGAAAATGAAGAGGTATCGAAAACTCCAAAGTTATCTGTCATAGAGAAGATCAGAGGCGATATCATGCTCAAAGTATGGGAAACCAACATAGAAGAAAACAAGAAAATAACCAAAGAAATCAAAGACAATTGCGAAGAAATATTTGATTTGTTGGACAAGGGATTGTTAGATATTGGAAGAGACAATTGCACTGATAAATTAGGACAGATAAACATTGTAAGACACCAATTGAATTTCAAAGAGGGTTTGAACGAAATTCAGATGGAAAATTCACAATTAAAGGAAATTGATGTTACCCTAATAGACAGGTGGTTGGTGAAGCCAAACTTAAAATTGCAATCAATTAAGTTTTCTGGTAAGGGGATTGAAGACCGGCTTCCAAAAATTCAGAGAATTTTTTATCTATTCGAGGCAAAGAATTTTCCAGAGCCTCCCAGAAATTTTGTACACTTTCTTGAAAAATGTATTGAATGTATTGGGTTGAAAGAAGGAGACACTTCAATAAAATAATGAAGTATAATTTTGAAAACTTATATTATCAAGACGATAGAAAAATAAAAGATAATCATGCAAATGGTTGAGGTTTGCATTTTTGTAACTATTTGCCCCTAGGAGTTAGGAAATCACCAACCATCAACGTATTGGTGATATGGTATAAGTATGATTTCAAGAGATAGAAATGGGGCTTTTTCTAGGCACGTTGTAAAGAAGAATTTGAAGATATTTTTGAATTAATACAAATACAGATTGAAGATTCCAGATATGGTCAAGTTTGAGTTATGTTCTTCTATGTTGTTTCATATTTTTCATATATCTCTTCGATGAATGCTTAACTACAATTTAGTACAACCTCTACTGTGGTGATTAATTATTCTTGCAAATTTAATCGTTTACAGTTTTTCCTCTGTATCGTCTATTAGTAGATACAAGACCTGTAAATGTTTTAGATTTCAATATCATATTCTTGATTAAGAGTTTTTCCCTAACTAGTTTCATTCTTCTGTCACAAAGTGAGATTCCTCTTTAATTGATGCCTCACCTTGTTCAACAGCTTTATGTTTTCTTTTCATTTCATGCATATCCCCTTTTCAAAATTTAACTCAGATACCGGAAAAGCCCTTTAGTTTCATCATGCTATTAATTCAAGGTTTTGGAATTCTTCTTACATATTTTGAAACATAAATAGAAAACCCTAAAGAAAACACAAGAATTTATGTTTTCAGTTTTTGTCCCTCATGATTGTACCAATTACAAGACAGCCCAATATCGAGCCTGGACTATCAGATCAAACGAGCATTGCCTTAAATTTATTTAACACCATCTTACAGACAGTGTTAGGTGTTTTATATGTACTAAAAAAGACACTAAACTACCCCCAATTAAATTGTCAACCAGGGGTAAGTAAACTTAGAGTTGTAGAAAAATATATGCCAAAGGTAAAAGGTTGGTAGGAGTATAATATAACTAATGAAAGCATCTATCTAAGACTAATCTATTCAAGCAAACCTATCTAATGAGCAAACCCTACTAAGCAACTAGGTAACCTAAGTACTTTTGGGCCAAGGGTCGATGGATAGTTCCTAAGAAAGCAAGTAAAACCCCTATGTAAAGCAAACTAGTTCAACAATAAGCAAAGACAAACTACTAAGCATAATAAGAAAATGACGAAAGAAACTATTTTAACTTGCCAACCTACATTCAATGAGAAACTACCCTATGAAAGCAATTAAATAAGCAAGTAAGCAAAAGGACCTATCTAACCTATTAAAGAAAATAGACAAGAAATAAAAAACACCTAACTAACCTATTAAAGCAAATAGATAAGCAAGAAAAAGCACCTAACTAACCTATTAAAGCAAATAGACAAGCAAACGAAAACACCTAACTAATCTACTAAAGCAAAAGACAAGTAAGCAAAGACACCTATCTATCCTACTAAAGCAAAGGGACAAGTAAGCAAAGACTTTTCATTGAACAACTACCTAGCCTAAGAGGCAAGTGAACTAAATGCCTAATGCAAAACTATTTCTCTTGTGTGAAAGGAAGTTTAAATGCTCAATGCAATGCATGAAGGGAAATCTAGTCTATTGAAAGCAAGAAAGACTAACAACTAAACTTATGAAATCAAGAAACTATCTCTTCTAATCTATGAAAGCAAGAAACTATCTTTAATCTATGAAACACTCAAATGTAATGTTGGTGGTTGTGTGAATGCCTCCGGTGGTGACGGATGATATCTCGATGAAACTTGACAATGAAGGACAGTTCTAATGGTATAAGCTCAATACTAATTTCAATGGCAAAATGAAAGGTGTGAAGTAAACAATCCAATGAAAACTTAACCATGATAAAAGTAATGTTAAATACCCTACATATTCATGTATAAAAAATAAACATCATGATGAGATCATCATTATCTAACTAAGAAATTCAATTGCATCTTAATGTATGAAAGGAAATTGTGTGAAAGGAAACTATACTATGTCTGTTTTAATCATTCAAGCTATGATAAAGAAAATGACTGAAACCAGAAATTAAAAACATGATATTAAAAAGTGAATTGGCAATTACATTTAACCAATAACTAAGCAAGTGAAATCTATCTAAAAATGAAGTAAGCAAGATATGATTCAAAAACTAGAAGCAAATCTATCCATCCATCAATCTTTGTTAGAAGAAACTTAGATTAAAACTATGCTCTGTTCTAATTAAAAATCTTTTCTAAGCTTGACTGTAAAAATATAAAAGAAAGCACAATTTATCATCTAACTACATGCGGGCTTAGTATAATGAGAGAGAGACTTTTTAATTGCACACAGAATTAGTAAAGAGACTTAGAGACTTGCAAGCCTTTTCTAATCTATAAAATAAACACATACTATCACAAATCATCATCTAACCTACAAAAAGAAGTAAAACAGTAAGCTATAGCAAACTAATTAATTAAATAAAAATACACATGTACAGGAAAATGAAAAGACAATTTAAATTAGAAAAATGCAAAATAGACATGAAGACAGTTACCAGACTGTTGGTGGGCCCCCCATCAAGTCATGGTCACTCTCTAAAAGCACACCACAACCTCAGCAAGCCAAATTGACCATAAAAATCCAAAAATGCAGTTTTGGCACTATTCTGGCAATGTAAAACTAGAAATAGAGAAAAATCGTTTTTTCTGGAAATTCTAATGCTTATGCTACTTGGTTAACAATCTAATGATCATCCTATTGATATTAATAAGCTTACAACCCAGGTGGTCGACCATAGGAGGGTCGAACCACCTCTAAATTCAGCAAATTACATTAAATGCATCCATAACTAACAAAACGGAGGAGCCCAATGATCGCCCTCTTTGGACAACTGAAATCGAGTTGTCTTGAGCTTAGTAGTTGGAGGGGGCTATGACAAACAAAACCCGTGTGCTCGATTTTTCCACCACTGGCCGCCAATACCATAACCTCCAACTTGCCTTGTGTTTTTGTGCAATACTGGGTGCTGGAACGAGTGCCAGATCAAGTACCAGAACAAGTGTTGGATCAAGTGTCAGAACAAGTGTTGGACCAAGAAACATGGTGTGTTTTTACCTGTAACAGCAGAAAAACATGAATTAACTCTTGGAAACCATAAAATATGATAAATTAAACTTGATTGAATCACAAAACATGAATTATATGTACCTCATACCGATTGTATCATTTTACCATAAAATTATTCAAAAAGATCTTTCGAAAGATAAAAAATGCATATGTACATATGACAAAAAGTGTATAATAACGTCATGAAGATGATCATATCTCGGGTCCAACATACCCCCACACCGACGATTTTGCAGGTCCCATTGCAAACAAAAAGAAGTCATCCCTTGGAACTGGGCTTGTTGAGGAGGGTCGGCTTTAGAAGCCTCTCCTTCTTGCTATGTAGGCTTAGCCTTGTGCCTCTTATCTTGCTTTAATTGTGCTCTTAAGCTACAGTTAGATTGGTTCATCCCATCAACCAACCGCTAAAGAGAGTTAACTTTTTCTTGAAGGACTGCATTGTCATGATGAAGGTGTGCATCTAATGTCTTCCTCTCCTCCAATTGTTGGAGAAGCTGATGGTTTTCCCTTTGTAGATCCTCTATAGTTGGGGCAAAATCAGTGATCTCCGAGGAAGGCTTAGGTCCTTTGAGAGATGTGGTCAATTTATCAAATTTAGGATCAAGAGTGGGCATGGGTGAAGTAGGTGTGATGGGAGATTGGAAAGGTGAGGTAGGTTCTGATTTCATTTTCCTTAGTGGTTCTAATCCATCCGCAGAGACTTCTCTAGGTTGCTTATGAGGGCTCTCAAGGTCGAAGGATACTTGGATAGGATCCAAAGCAGGTGGAGGCTTTGCATAAGGCTTGGTTCTTATGTTTTTGGTACTCTTTCGAAAGGGTCCCTTACCAAATCGGTTGGCTCCTCTCTTGTTTGTGGGAATGATGGGAAAGTCTTGCTACATTACTTCGTGGGGCTTCTTAGGTGTAGGATCAAGAGAAAATTAAGGCATTGGGGGGTCAACAATAAGCTTTTTTTGGTCTTTGTTCTTGGTCTTTTTCCCCGATGAATAAGTAGGAATATCAACAAGATTTTGGTATTGTTCTGGCAAAGAGGGAGTTTGTGCAAGGGAGTTTGGAGTTTTTAGAGAGTGAGGCTTGGATGGAGAGATAATTTTTAGGCTAAGTGGATTTTTGTCGGTCTTAACTGTCAAGTGAGAGTTTGCAAATTGGTAGATAAAGGCATCCCAACTTTTCCCCTGCTTCTCTAGTTCGGTAAGAACGAGGAGTTTGATCAAACTGTGGTGGAAGAGACTATTGTGGGGGTTGGTCACATTTTTCCTCACTTGAGAGGACATTTTCTCCAAGATTTTGAGAAAATAAAAAGGGAAGTTTAAAGGTTTATTGAACAGAAAATGAGCCAGCAATCTAAAGTGACAAGCTTTGAAGGTGGAGTATCTACCTTCACATGTAATTAACCTTGTGATAATGATTAGGGGATTGACCAATTCTGGCTTTATCCACTCCTTAGCATACCCTTTTTCTCATAAAATGCTCTCAAATTTGGGCTTAAACACCTTGTTGTAACTTGAGCGCGACAATTGATGATTCTTGAACCACCTATCTCCCATTCTTGGAAGTTTTGTTGCAGCAACAATTGACTCTTCTATGACTACAAAATTGAGAGACCCTACATGTGTTATCTTTCCATCAAAACCAACTGCAAATTGCATAAAAAGACCGTCATCATGGCCTTGCAAAATAGACAAAAATGGTCCCCAACCAACATGCAAGAACACTTCCCTACACTGTGCGAATTTTGGAATGGAAAACAAGTCTGCATAGGAGGAGGGTTCGTATCGCTTGGGCATTGTGACAGGGTTTGAATTCACCAAGAAAGGGTGAAATCAAGCCACACAGAGACACGAATTGGGCACGGTCTGAGTGCAATTGAAACAGAGGGCAAATTTTACCAATCAAGGGTGAAAACAAGCCAAGAAATGGCACGGGTTTAACACAGTTTGAGTGTGATTAGAATAGAGAGCGAATTCGACAGAGGTTGGGCACGATTCCTTAACGCAGGGAAGAGAAAATGGAAAGGGAAAATGAAACAATAGAGTGCCCAGCCTGATTTTGGATTCTCTTATGGTGGAGTACGTTGCCCACATGTGCGCACAAGCTGCCATGTGTGGTAGATTCGAATTTGATGACGAGCTTGGGAGCAATGGAGTGGTGCGTACTTAGATCAATGTCCAAGTCTTTTGACTTGGAAATTTGATCATAACCATATGAAGCATCTTTTAATCAATGCCTATAACAAATTTAATTAAATGTTATTGAATTCTAGTTCCCTAGAATCTAGGACAGTTACTGGTATGCAATGCAATGGCACTTCAAACAGCACTTTAAACGGCATTGCATCCGGCACCTCATCTGGTACTTCATCCGGTACCCCTGTGTTAAGTGCATTTTTGCCTCTTTTAATGGACAGCCTGCAATTTTGAAGTATTTTTGACAACCATAGTGGTTAATGAGTAGAGGCATAGTGATCCATGCTTACTCATTCTTCTTTTATATGACATATAGTGTCAAAACCTATAATGAATGGGTTATATCAAGCATAAAACATGTATTGTCAAACCTATAGTATGCAGCTTGTAATGGAAGATAACCAATAAAGAGTGGTCTGTTAAGCATGAGTTCAGTAATGTATAGCACACAGGAGTTAAGCATTTAAAAATAACATGACTATCAATGTGATAACCTGTATTATAGTAATAATACAAAAATTCTTGCAAAGACTCATTTCTCCAGGC
Organism: Picea mariana; assembly: GCA_032191745.1. Classification (NCBI taxonomy): domain Eukaryota; kingdom Viridiplantae; phylum Streptophyta; class Pinopsida; order Pinales; family Pinaceae; genus Picea; species Picea mariana. The sequence goes on from JASDQU010014368.1 coordinate 137,042, forward strand.
AATAATCATTTGGCAGCTCATGAACCCCTCTCCCACACTTAAGTATTGTGACACCTCACAATCAAAAGTATAGGAAACTAGTCAGTATCCCCCAATAGCCGAAGATTTACAGTATGTCAAGTGCAAAGATGAAATTTCACAGATTGGTCCGACGAGACAGTTAGGAGATGGCCCCACCTATAGGATAAAAGATCCTATATATAGATAAGAAGAGGTAGTCAAGACAGTTTCAAGATAGTCTTAGAGTCATTTCCCAATGGAAAATTTATGAGATTCATCAACCTTATATTAACCACACATACTCCAAGTTAGCTTTGTCTACAAGTAATGTCGTACATCAGGACAAGTTTAGATTTATTATTTATTTTTGTCAGATCATCATCCTCGCTAGGTAGAATGCCCCACTGCCAGCAAGCATGTTCAGTACTTCGGTGGGTTTACCTAGTCATACCACAGGCTGGTACCCGTTGTGTTAAACCCTAATATTGGGGCATATTATATTAGTAATTTTATTTTATTTATGTCGGCTTTAGGCCATTAGTTGTAATTATACCTCCTAGTCTCCTATATATACCAAGGAGACATTTTCATTTTGAATCATCTTGTACTTGAACATTTAAGTGGGGTAAAAGGAGGTTTCCCCCTC
>JASDQU010014369.1:0-18127 GCA_032191745.1 Picea mariana
CTTACTCATATAAAACAAATTATCCCTATAATCTTGCAATCCACCCAATAATGTTGCATAAATACCTTTCCCTCTCTATCATACCTTGCATGAAATAGTCTCCTATAGTCACATCCTCCATTTACCCAACCCTATAGAATAATAAACCTAATTCAACCTCTCTTTCAACAACCATACCTCACTCCCTTGGTGGAATTCTCCAATCCTCTCATTTCCCATTCACAATAACCCATCCCTCGTTTAACTTTCTTTTAGCACTAGCAAAGAACATCACTACATCCATTATGACCCCTACACTCATGTTGTCAATTCCGTCTGAACCCCTACCTCTCCCTCAGCCCTTATTTTCCATATCGATATTAACTTCTATGGCATCAAGATCTATCACATTATTACCAAAACAATATTCTCAATAGACTCAACATCTCATTCAAGGACATCCATGGATGCCACTTGGAAAGAAAACCTAGGCCTCTTTTTCCTCAAAAGAATGATATTAGAAAACACAATGTTACTACACACATGCACATAATCAATACCATGCATAGGCAACTTCTACTTTATACTTAGATATAAAAGATCTTACAACATATTGCTACACGTTTCTAGATGAAGAATCGCTCTAGATTTTCTCATCATCAGATTTAGAAGGTAACATACCATTCCATACCTCTTCCACTATGTTATCATAAAAAAGATTTAGGGTGCAGTCCACCTTCTAGGCATGATATGATCACACCAACATCAATACCCCATAAACCTAAATTCCATCCTTCACTCACTATATCCATTCGAGAAACCTTTATGTAGATCAAACCTCCTTCACAAATATTTTCTACAACACATATCAATTCCATTTTTTATTAGCCTAAGAGTAGGATCATTATCTCCAACCCCGAAATAGTTGCATAATTCATAGCACACTTGGTGTCTCTTATTGAGGATGCAAATTGTAGTTTTTTTGTACCTATAACATTGACACACTGCGTTTCAATACCGCATTTGAGGAAACCTTCACTAGAAGATGATCAACATCACATATAGATCCCTTTTCAAAGCATCCCTCTTTTAGAATTTCTTATATAGAATCTAAATACTCTCACACTCCACAAAAGTAATCATAGATTTTCCACCCTTGGAGACACAACATTTGAACTAAGTATATGGGATTTTCTACATCCTTTGATAACAACATACTGGGTAGATATAGACAACAACCATAACCACTCGAGTCTGCACATTTAGTAGGGGCAATCTTTACTATGCCCCTCCATGCCTCAAAGTCTCTTAGTTGTCCACCTCATCTGCTCACTGGGAGATGATATATGGTTGTGTACCACATTAGATATCTCTCCCCACAAACATGGAATATAACTTGCACAAAAAAAAATCCATTGAATCCATTATCTTTTCAACACCAAAAAATATAAAACATGTTCACTAGACATATCCTCTGCTAGTATACACTTAGTTTTTAGGATAGGCATTTGTTCCGCTACAACACCATCTCTAGTGGCAAACCAATACTCAACATTAAGGGAGATTGCTTCCCCTCTCTGTGCAACTAAAGGCACCCTCTTATATAAGAATCAAGATACTTCATTATTTCCCTTTCTTTGTTTGCATGCCACTAGTTCACCATGGAGCGTTATAACATTTCTAGCACCTACTCAGGAACCAAAGGTAGTAACCACTTGGATCCTCGACTTCTTCATTATTACTTAGTTACTTAGAGAACCATCTACACTAGTACACAACCTACTATGCACATCTTTGGCCCAATTTCTCTTAGTGACAACTACATAATCTTACCAAAGGGTAGATCCAAATGAGAGAAGTCACATTAGCCACTGATGTTCTAACTTAGCACAATCTTCCAAGAAAATTCACCTCTTTGTCTTGCAATGCCACACTTACCATTACTGGACATGTCTTGTAATATTTTGTATTCCCCTAGAGCCATGCATAAACTGAGAGAAAAATGAGAATGATTTTAAGTTAAAGTGGAAGGAATTTGTGTGCAACATCAAGGTGCACTCCTGGGGGACAATGCATCCACACTAGTGTACAACTCTTACAAGAGTGTTCCTCTTGTTTCCTGTAGATTTAGTTAGCATTTACTTAATGATGTGAGCATTTAGTTAGTTAGTTAGTTGCACCTTTCTGGCCTTTGGGTTGTGGGCATTGAATCTATCTAATTTTTTCTCATTAAATTTATCTATTATTTTGGTGCATTAAGTTATTCATTTCTATTATTTATAGGCATATTACTTTAGATTATACATTATTAAAATATGGTAAATTTTTTCAAATATCATTTTTTTTTTAAGAAAACTTGAAGAAAATCCCACTAGCATCAAAAAATTGTAGGAAAATACATTTTATTTGATATACTTAATTTTATTTGACATCATTTTTTACATCAAATAAATTAAATATATAAATATTTATATTTTAATTTGGAAATTAAAATTAATATATAAAAAAATTAATATAAATTTATTTTAATTAAAATAATTATTAAAATATAATTTTAATTTATTTAATATTATTTTTCCATATAAAAATTTTATTACGTAATTTTAGGGAAAAAAACTTAAATTCATTTTAATTATATTAAAGAGAAACTAAAATAAAGAACAAAACGAACGGAAATTATTTTTCATTACATTACACTGAAACTTTCCATTTTAAGTATATCCAACAACATTGAAACTTAAGGTTTCATGCTGAAATACCTTAAAGACGTGTCCTCAAAATCATGCAAGAAGCTTTTTGGAAACCCCCTTAATGACTTCGCTTTGGGTAGTCCAATACTAATGGAGATCAATACACATTACAGGCAAACATAGCTTTAAATTCCATAACAACCAGAGATAATAGAGGTACACAATTCTTGATCTGGTTGAGGTAAACTGCATGTGCATAACAACCCAACAAAGCACTGAAATTGAGCTCCTAACATAATAGAAATACATATTTCAAACCTGAAGTAGATGAAGCAGCTCCCTACATAACAGAAGTACTAACATAATAGAAATACATATTTCAAACCTGAGTAGATGAAGCAGCTCCCTACATAACAGAAGTACATAATTGTTATTATTCAAATTTATAGGGACTGTCTAGAAGGTATGAACTGGGGAGATGAAACGGGAGATTTCTTGAATGAGGCGTTCACAAGACTGAGATTGGGGTTGGAGTACATAGAAGCCGTGCTCTTCTTCACCGAACACCACAACCTCAACACTCTTCCCCTGCTGCTTCAACAACTCACAGTACTCGTGGCCCCGATCTCTCAGCATATCTCTGCCACCGATGGCGACCAGCAAAGGAGGGAACGACATGTTTTCCAGCTTTGGCGCTCCGGGGCTGCAAGGGTAGCTGAATGGATGATCTCTGTCACTACCCACCGGGAGAGACAGCCGCCAAAAAGCGTCGCTCAGCTCCAGATTGAGAACAGCGTCGCACGGGCACTCGCTCTCCGACAGTGTGCGTTGCTCGGCGCCAAAGAAAGGCTCCACCAGTATCGACCCTTTCAATTTGATGGGGTTCCACGCTTCCACACCGCCATGCAGCGCCACAACGTGATGTGCGATGTTGCCACCAGCGCTGTCTCCCATCAGATAGACCGCGGAAAAGTCCGCATAGGACTCGAGCCACGGGTCGTGTTTGAAGTCTCCTCCGTCTCCCGCATGTGAATTCACCCACTGGAGTGCCGAGATGCAGTCATCGTAGGCGGCCGGGAGGCGGTGCTCCGGAGCCAATCTGTAAGCCACGGAGACAACGATGGCACCTACAGTCGCTGCCAACTTGAGAGAGAAGTTTTGATACTCCGGCAGAGCGGGGGAAGCGAGGCAGAAGCCGCCGCCGTGGAAATACACGATTACCGGGAGGTGGCGCGTTTGTGGTTGCTGTTGGAGTTGAGGAGAGGGCAAGTAGAGTCGAACCCATAACCCCAGCTTCTCATTCAACATCCGATCTTTACTCGCGACCTCAGTTTCTGCTACTTCTTGCAAGGAAGAGTTGAATAACTTTCCGAGATCCTCCTCACGAAAAATCGTGCCATCTTTGTACACCTTGAGAGCTCCTCCAACGTTCTCCACTTCTTCCATCCTCACTGCTAAAACCTCTATGTCAACCCTTTTTCCTTTCTTCAGCCTTTATATTCTTTCTCCCCTCTCTGTCTTTCTTCTTCTTTGTTTCTTGACAGAAACCACCCAATTTTCTTTTGCCAGATTGTTATCCAGGATGTCCTTAAAAGGATTATGAATCCCAGACTAGTTGTGAAGGGATTCCATGTCCTCCTTTCAGAATACCACTCAATCAACCGCAGTCTCCTGTTAATAAAGCATTGCTGCGTTTTGAGTAATTGCTTCTCAGCTTCTAGTTTTAAGAGCGTCTGGATCAGATTATATCTGGTATTCAATAATGGCCGTTCAATCATAGATCAATGGATTTACTAGATAAAGTATGCAAAAATCGATCTTTTAAATTTTATTTTGGTTTGAAATGTGTTTTTTTATTTTCTTGGTTTAGTCTCTGGATAGAATGAGTGTATCATGCAAGACGAGTAGGTGGCACGTAATGAGTGTATAATGAAATACTAGTAGGTGGCAGTTTGTGCTAGTAGGTGGTTTGAATGGTTCATGATAGCTTGTTGTTTGAATGGGCTCATGGTTGGACTTTTTAAACGATGGCAGTTACTAGGTAATTTTATTATTAATGTGATAGTTATGTTTTTGTGGTTTGAATGGGTTATGATGGTTTCTTGTTATATTTGTCGATAGGCATGGTATATAGCTTTGAATTAGACTTGACTTTCTATTAGTTCATGGTTAACTATAAAATATACACTCATTTCTCTAAAGTTTTAAAAAATAATTATTTATTTTAAATTTTAAATCTCATTTATGTGATATCTTATTGGCCAAAAACTTTGAAGTCTTATTGCTGCCTTCACTTCCCCCAATATTATTGTAATAAATATTTCTTGTTTTTTTATATATATTGTCAAAAGTTGGGGGCCCATCTTGTTAAATAAATAACCCTTTCTTTTTTGACATGGATATGCAATTTTTAATGTACCACAACATTTATAATCTCTTTAAAGAATTCAAAACCGATGAACTTACTCATATACAACAAATTATCCCTATAATCCTGCAATCCACCCAATAATCTTGCATAAATACCTTTCCCTCTCTATCATAGCTTGCATGAAATAGTCTCCTATAGTCACATCCTCCATTTACCCAACCCTATAGAATAATAAACCTAATTCAACCTCTCTTTCAACAACCATACCTCACTCCCTTGGTGGAATTCTCCAATCCTCTCATTTCCCATTCACAATAACCCATCCCTCATTTAACTTTCTTTTAGCACTAGCAAAGAACATCACTACATCCATTATGGCCCCTACACTCATGTTGTCAATTCCATCTGAACCCCTACCTCTCCCTCAAACCTTATTTTCCATACCGATATCAACTTCTATGACATCAAGATCTATTGCATTATTACCAAAACAAGATTCTCAATAGACTCAACATCTCATTCAAGGACATCCATGGATGCCACTTGGAAATAGAACCTAGGCCTCTTTTTCCTCAAAAGAATGATATCAGAAAAGACAATGTTGCTACACACATGCACATAATCAATACCATGCATAGACAACTTCTATTTTATACTTAGATATACAAGATCTTACAACATATTCCTACACTTTTCTAGATGAAGAATCGCTCTATATTTTCTCCTCATCATATTTAGAAGGTAACATACCATTCCATACCTCTTCCACTATTTTATCATAACAAAGATTTAGGGTGCAGTCCACCTTCTAGGCATGATATGATCACACCAACATCAATACCCCATAAACCTAAATTCCATCCTTCACTCACTATATCCATTTGGGAAACCTTTATGTAGATCAAACCTCCTTCACAAATATTTTCTACAGTACATATCAGTTCCATTTTTCATTAGCCTAAGAGTAGGATGATTATCTCCAACTTCGAAATAGTTGCATAATGCATAGTACACTTGGTGTCTCTTAAATAATAAAAATAATCTATTTTTAAGGTCACAGCCAAGCCAGCACACCAAATTTGGTGTATGAGACCCCCTTGTTTGTGGGACAAGGGACCCCCCTCCGCCCAGCGATTTGACTGGTAAAGTCTACGAAGGTATACATACCCTACCCCCCTCTGGATTTGAAACTGTGACCTCTTAAGAGGAAACACATGTTCTTAACCATTAGGCCCACTCAGGCTGTATAACATTGACACATTGCATTTCAATACCGCATTTGAGGGAACCTTCACTAGAAGATGATCAACATCACATATAGATCCCTTTTCAAAGAATTCCTCTTTGAGAGTTTCTTATATAGAATCTGAATACTCTCACACTCCACAAAAGTAATCATAGATTTTCCACCCTTGGAGACACAACATTTGAACTAAGTATATGGGATTTTCTACATCCTTTGATAACAACATACTAGGTAGATATAGACAACAACCATAACCACTCGAGTCTGCACATTTAGTAGGGGCAATCTTTACTATGCCCCTCCATGCCTCAAAGTCTCTTAGTTGTCCACCTCATTTGCTCACTGGGAGATGATATATGGTTGTGTACCACATTAGATATCTCTCCCCACAAACATGGAATATAACTTGCACAAAAAAAAATCCATTGAATCCATTATCTTTTCAACGTCAAAAAATATAAAAGATGTTCACTAAACATATCCTCTGCTAGTATACACTTAGTTTTTAGGATAGGCATTTGTTCCGCTACAGCACCATCTCTAGTGGAAAACCAATACTCAACATTAAGGGAGATTGCTTCCCCTCTCTGTGAAACTAAAGGCACCCTCTTATATAAGAATCAAGATACTTCATTATTTCCCTTTCTTTGTTTCCATGCCACTAGTTCACCATGGAGCATTATAACATTTCTAGCACCTACTCAGGAACCAAAGGTAGTAACCACTTGGATCCTCGACTTCTTCATTATTACTTAGATACTTAGAGAACCATCTACACTAGTACACAACCTATTATGCACATCTTTGGCCCAATTTCTCTTAGTGACAACTACATAATCTTACCAAAGGGCAGATCCAAATGAGAGATGTCACATTAGCCACTGATGTTCTAACTTAGCACAATCTTCCAAGCAAATTCACCTATTTGTCTTGCAATGCCACACTTACCATTACTGGACATGTCTTGTAATATTTTGTATTCCCCTAGAGCCATGCATAAACTGAGAGAAAAATGAGAATGCTTTTAAGTAAAAGTGGAAGGAATTTATGTGCAATATCAAGGTGCACTCCTGGAGGACAATGCATCCACACTAGTGTCCAACTCTTAGAAGAGTGTTCCTCTTGTTTCTTGTAGATTTAGTTAGCATTTACTTAATGATGTGAGCATTTAGTTAGTTAGTTAGTTGCACCTTTCTGGCCTTTGGGTTGTGGGCATTGAATCTATCTAATTTTTTCTCATTAAATTTATCTATTATTTTGGTGCATTAAGCTATTCATTTCTATTGTTTATAGGCATATTACTTTAGATTATACACTATTAAAATATGGTAAATTTTTTCAGATATCGTTTTTTTTTTAAAGAAAACTTGAAGAAAATCCCACTAGCATCAAGAAAATTGTAGGGAAATACATTTTATTTGATATACTTAGTTTTTGACATCATTTTTTATATCAAATAAATTATATATATATATTTTTATATTTTAATTTAGAAATTAAAATTAATATATAAAAAAATTAATATAAATTCATTTTAATTAAAATAATTATTAAAATATAATTTTAATTTATTTAATATTATTTTTCCATATAAAAATTTTATCACGTAATTTTAGGGAAAAAAACTTAAATTCATTTTAATTATATTAAAGAGAAACTAAAATAAATAACAAAACGAACGGAAATTATTTTTAATTACATTACACTGAAACTTTCCATTTTAAGTATATCCAACAACATTGAAACTAAAGGTTTCATGCTTAAATACCTTAAAGACGTGTCCTCACAATCATGCAAAAGCTTTTTGGAAACCCCCTTAATGACTTCGCTTTGGGTAGTCCAATACTAATGGAGATCAATAAACATTACAAGCAAACATAGCTGTAAATTCCATACCAACCAGAGATAATAGAGGTACACAATTCTTGATCTGGTTGAGGTAAACTGCATGTGCATAACAACCCAACAAAGCACTGAAATTGAGCTCCTAACATAATAGAAATACATATTTCAAACCTGAAGTAGATGAAGCAGCTCCCTAAATAACAGAAGTACATAATTGTTATTATTCAAATTTATAGGGACTGTCTAGAAGGTATGAACTGGGGAGATGAAACGGGAGATTTCTTGAATGAGGCGTTCACAAGACTGAGATTGGGGTCGGAGTACATAGAAGCCGTGCTCTTCTTCACCGAACACCACAACCTCAACACTCTTSCCBTGCTGCTTCAACAACTCACAGTAYTCSTGGYCCCGATCTCTCAGCATATCTCTGCCACCGATGGCRACCAGCAAAGGAGGCAACGACATGTTTTCCAGCTTTGGCGCTCCGRGGCTSCAAGGGTWGCTGAATGGATGATCTCTGTCACTACCCACCGGGAGAGACARCCKCCAAAAAGCGTCGCTCAGCTCCAGATTGAGAACAGCGTCGCACGGGCACTCGCTCTCCGACAGTGTGCGTTGCTCGGCGCCAAAGAAAGGCTCTGTCTTTCTTTTGCCAGAAACCACCCAATTTTCTTTTGCCAGATTGTTATCCAGGATGTCCTTAAAAGGATTATGAATCCCAGACTAGTTGTGAAGGGATTCCATGTCCTCCTTTCAGAATACCACTCAATCAACCGCAGTCTCCTGTTAATAAAGCATTGCTGCGTTTTGAGTAATTGCTTCTCAGCTTCTAGTTTTAATAGCGTCTGGATCAGATTATATCTGGTATTCAATAATGGCCGCTCAATCATAGATAAATGGACTTACTAAATAAAATATGCAAAAATGGATCTTTTTAATTTTATTTTGGTTTGAAATGTGTTTTTTTATTTTCTTGGTTTAGTCTCTGGATATAAGAAGTGTATCATGCAATACGAGTAGGTGCCACATAATGAGTGTATAATGAAATACTGGTAGGTGGCAGTTGGTGCTAGTAGGTGGTTTGAATGGTAGCTTCTTTGTTTGAATGGGCTCATGGTTGGACTTTTTAAACCATGGCGGCTATAAAGTAGTTTTATTATTAATGTGATAGTTATGTTTTTGTGGTTTGAATGGGTAAAGATGGTTTCTTGTTTGAATGGGCTCTTGGTTAGATTATTATTATTATTATTTTATTTTTATTTTTTTTCGTGGCAGGTATAAAGGGGTTTTATAATTAATGTGATAGTTTTTTTTGGGGTTTTATAATTAATGTGATAGTTTTTTTTTGGGTTTTATAATGATAGAAAGTAGTTTTGTAATTACTATGGTAGTTTTGATGATGATATGGTTGATGTTTGAACTTTATTGTGTAAAAGTTTTAAAATTGTGCAGGATTTGTATTGAATACTATATTCATTATTCATTRGGGACAAATCAAGCTGAAGTGATAGAAAAGAGCATTTGATAAATATATATAAGGAAATGATCAACAAAAGAGCATTTGATAAATATATATAAAGAAATGACCAACAATTGAACATTGAAATAATAGGAAAGATTAAGGAGTTGTTAAAAAAATCATAAATAAAGAATAAAATAAGGAATAAAATAATTGATAATTAAATAATGACTTGTTATAAATTGTTGATCCCATGTAAAGTAATAAAGGATAATTAATGTGAGTGAGAAAAATCAGATTTGAGGGTGGAGGAGTGGGGTAAAGAATTGAATAAAAAGAGGGTGGGGTAAATAATTTTAACTTGAAGTAGGAAGAAGTGAAAAAAGAAAAAAGAAAATCCAAAGAAGAATACCAAAGTGGTTGGGGATAAGGGGCAATAATAAAAGTCGTAGTCTAAACATTCTACGAAATGACTGTTCTCCAGTGATTTTTTCTGGGGACATTTACCTGAAATGCGACAACAAATTGTTAGAACCGTAGATTTGAGTGATTGTTTATGTATAATTAGAGTGTCCAAGTGTTGGACATATTGTCATTGATGTATTTTCATTGATGTCAACAATCATGATAAGTTGTTATGATGGCAACATGAATCAGTCATGAACAATTATATAGTTGGCATTAGTGTCAAGATAGCCAATAAGGTATCTCCATGCGTAATGAAGGGTTAATGATGGAAAGAGAATGTAATAGAGCAGCAAGGTTAATCTCAGGAGGAAAAGTATACTAAAGATCGACAGAAGAACATCACCTTAAGGATGAAACAATTCATTATTATTGTTGATCATGATAGGATCAAAAATGTTCCTATGATCAAAGCTTAAGAGATAAAGCACAGTGCAGAAATGTGATTGGGATCAAAATCCCCACAAGACAAACCAAAATTGTTGGATACACAAGCGCAGATCCACGACAGGGATGGATTGTGGAGAACAAAAGGAGAATTAAACTAGACTTTATTTCCAATCCCATAATTATTTTAGATCGTCACATCTCATCGTTTCAAAGATCAACGACTGTGGTTGACTCACCAATAATTGCACAACTTCAATTGCGGAGCTTGGGCGACAAATTAAACCACTCACAAGTTATGGTTCTGCAATCCACATTGACTGGTGGATCAAGCTAAGTGGAAGGATAGGATAAGTGAAGATGAAGACCGTCTAATCTATTATGAGCGTGCCAAGGTAGCAGTGGTCAACTTCGGTGCTGACCACTTCGAGAGAAAAGGGTTGAGAACAAGTAAGATCACCCGAAGGGTGAAGTCCCAAGTAAATGAGGACCGTCCGATCTAAAGAACACTTTGAGAGATATCAGGACCGTCAGATCATGTTTAGTGGAAGGACAAAGTAAGCTACAAATGTCCCGAAATAAATGTAAGTAGTCCGATATGAGAAATATTTCAGGAGTGACATTGACCATCCAATCTATAAAGTGGAAGGATAGGATAAGCAAGGCCAAAAGACCGAAATCCTGAATAGTTGAATTCCTGACAACCATTGGATCATGTTAAGCCTTTTTGGTTAAAGAATGCCCATTGGATGAAGTCAAGTTACTCGAGGTTTACACTTCGAGGAATATCACTTCAGGAAAACTGGGAAGAGGACAAATCAAATTACCCGAAGTCCTGAAGGCCGAAGTTCCGAAGTCACTCTCAGTTGTTGATCTAAGATACATTTCGGGAGTTAGGACAATTGTTAGATCCATGAGAAGAACATGTACCACATGAGGAGATCCATGTCAGCAAGGACATGTGGCACAGTCAGACGATGACAAGTGTGAAAGTGCAGTTGGTGTTTCAGGTATGCGTAAGTCACGAATCTAAGTGACATGTGGCAACCACTCAATCAGTTCCACGTCAAACAAGTGACGTCGGCAAGTTACGCCACTCTAAAATTTTTGTACTTTGGGAGTTTCACCACCAGCAAATACCCGAGGTCCCGAAGTTACAAAATGAACAAGAACCATTCATCGTGCGAATAAAACCCAATCGTCTGATCTACTTCAACAAAATGAACTCCGGAATATTGAAGGAATGTGAAGGAGAAATCACCTGAAGCGTCGAAGGTCGAAGTCAATATTAACTGTTGATCTACTTCATGAGATTTCTCGACCGTTGATCAAGTACAATGGAAGGATAGCGTAAGTGGAATAGCTGAAGTCCCAAAGTGCCGGCAGTCATCGAACTCATCAGGGTATTTGTAAAAAGGATGGAACACGCAAAGGAAAAAGTCCCGAAGTGTCGAAAGTCGTCCATCTCATCGAGAGATTTGTAAAAATACTGGAAGACATGAAGGAAGAAGTCTCGAAGTGCCGACAGTCGTCCATATCATCGAGATATTAAAATAGGACCGTTGATTTTGATAAGTGATCAAGCACTTCTTTAGCGTAGTGCCTGATCACCACCTACGGTCATATGGAATAAAAAAACAAAGGGAAAAAGAAGAGGCAACGCTCAAATCAATAATCTTGTGGTTTTGCGCATATGATCATATGTAAATGGTTTGAAGGAAGTGTCTCATAAATATTTAATTCGACAGAGAGTTAACACTAGAATAATACAAAGAATTGATAAAAGATCAAAATATGATATGTTTGTGAAGTGAGAACACAATAGAAGCATGAGTATGATATAATGAGTAGATCCATGTCTATGATCAACTCATGAAGAAAAAATAACCGACACATAGTCATGATTAAAAGAGAATTAATTCATGAGCATTATGAATAAAGGATAAAAAGAAAAATGATATTAATTAAAGATTAATATTATCATTTAAATGAAAATGTACAATGGTTCAAATATCAAAAGACACAATGATCCAAATTCACATCAGTTGGAAGTGTTGATACTGAGAGGGGGGTGAATCAATATCAAGTACAATTTATAACCTTTTTCAACTTATACTTAAACCATTCAATTATATCCAATGAACAATGAACAATAGTATAAGAGTTACACCAATACACCACAATACACCATGCACAATATATGAGAAATAATCAATAGTTATTGTTCAAGGGAAGTAATGACTTCCAAAGGTAGCTACAATTTCCAAATGTAAAGGGAGGGATAAAACTCCAAGAGGAATATACAATCCTCAAATATCAAGAGAGAGATGAACTCTCCATCCTTTCCCCTTACTTCCACCCAATAATATACGAGAGATAATAAAACTTCACATTAAATCATCACCATCAACCAACCATCACATAAAACATGATAATGCTTCTTGAGATTTCTACAATTTTTCAATTCTTGGAATACTCTTATCTTGTAGATAATATTATTCAATTTATTCTCTGAAACTTCTCCAAGTTTCACTCCTTGAATCCTCCCCATAAAGAAGTTATAGAGAGAATGGTAGACCTTGTTCAATTTTGGTTTATTCAGGAGATCGAACTTGTACAGAATGCCCCACGCTCAATATTTAACATCATATTCTAAAACTTGCACAAAAGAAACTAAAGTCCATACTCTTTCCAATGCAATTTTTCCCATGTCATTTGGATTCTCGATGAAGAATTTAGGACTATTTTACCTGAAACACTTGTTTATTGACTAGCTTCAAGACTGGTCAAAAACCCTATCTTCCACAGAGTGTATCTCCATAATTATAGCGAATAAAGAGATAAAAATTTTACCACAGGTACCTTGATATGTCTTATCAATACCATAGCAACTTCACCATCTAAAAATTTCTAAAAAAAAGGTTATAGCAAAAATGGTAAGATGACCTGAAAATAACATACCTTAGAACACATCACCAAAAGACTTCATCCTCCCTTGAAATCCGGCCTTCTTTACTTCTGATTTCCTCTGAAATTCGACTTGTGTATCAAATTAATGTATAATGATATTTATTTATACCATTTATGCCACCTCCTTTTAACATTAGGGCTGACCTGACACTTTCTTATTTTGTAATTCTTTTCTTTAATTATTTTTAGGGCCTACATGTACTTCCTTCTTTAATTCNAATCCGGCCTTCTTTACTTTTGATTTCCTCTGAAATTCGACTTGTGTATCAAATTAATGTATAATGATATTTATTTATACCATTTATGCCACCTCCTTTTAACATTAGGGCTGACCTGACACTTTCTTATTTTGTAATTCTTTTCTTTAATTATTTTTAGGGCCTACATGTACTTCCTTCTTTAATTCACTTTGTCATCTTAAAATATTCATTTCTCCTCAACCATGAGGATCCACGTGGCGTGCCACATAACACAGGAAACAACATGATGTGTACTATTCATACATGAGTGTTGTATATGCATGTGCATTGTCCTTCATGTCCAAATACCTTCATCAATCTTGTAGTCCAAAACCCGTGACTAGGGTTGACATCAATGACAACAACCAATATTCCAACAAGAAGACTATATAAACAAGAAGGAATGGTGAGAAGTAGTGTAGTTGAATTTTTTGAAGTATATATATTTATATATAATGGATTGAATGAAGGTTCATTCTATCAAGTTGGTGCCTGTTTATAAGTTCGGTCATGTATGAGGATTGGATTCCTCACATCTTAGTTGGATTTGAGATCAAAAAGTTGGGACTTGTTATGAAGGTTGGATTCCTCATTTCTCAGTTGGATCTGAGAACTACAAGCTGGGTCACTCATAATTGTTTGAAGATGATATTCAAAGATTGATCTTATGTATTCATTCAAGTTAAATATATAAACAAAGTATTTATTCTTTTATATATGATTGAGAAAACAAAATAAATATTTGTTGTTCAGTTAATTTGTGAAAAGTGGAAAATTTTCCAAAGTTTTGTGGCATTGATTCACCCCCCCTCTCAGTGCCAAGTATCCATTTCAACAATTGGTATCAGAGAAAAGGTTCCTTCAACACAGTTTAAACACTCTAGGTAGATTCAAAAGAAATGGGTGGACAAATTTCTATCTCCACAAATGAAGCTCCCTTATTTGATGGAACAGATTATTTATCATGGAGGGAAAATATGAAAAGATATCTGAAGTCAAGAGGATCTGGAGTTTGAGATTCGGTAGTAAGTAAGACATGGCACTTAACTACTTCAAAGAGAAAAACCAAAACTTCAAAGGAAGCAAGGAGAAACAATTCACTAGCCTTAAAAGTAATCCATGATGGATTATCAGACCAAGTCAAAGAAAAGATGAGACACTACAAATATACTAAAGAATTATGGCTCCAACTAGAAAATTGTTATCAGAATGAAATACAAGAAGAAGAGAAATCTTATCAAAGTGAGGAAGAAGACTCAGATAAAAAGGATTCCTGTTAGTATAAGGAAAAATACTCTAACGAAGAGGATTCCTACCAGAATAATGAATAAAACTTAGAAGAAGAGAATTCTTATCAAGATGAGGAAGAAGATAAAGAAAAGAAAATTTTCAATCAATTTGAAGAACATAATATAGAGAAATACATTTCTAATCAGAATGAAATGCATGATTTGATGCAAACCCCAGTTAACAATGAAGAAGAAAACCTCATCAAGGAATTGAGGAATACCGCAGTATTCAATAAAGAAAAAATATTAGATTTTAAGATTGATGTTATAACTACATTTGAAGTGATTAGTATGGAACCAGGAAATGATCTATATATTGAAGTTACTAAGGATGTTCTTTATCATATTGAGTCCACAACTATGTGCACTCTATAAGAGTTGGAAAAAATCCAACAAAAGGATATGTTGATACTTCAACAATTAGATCAATGTAACCATGAAAAGTTTGAACAAAGAGTTCATCTAGAAGATAAAGAAAAGGAGACCGAAAGATTGAAAACCGAAGTTACCAATCTAATAGAAGATATGGAAGAATGAAAGACACATGACTGTAAAATAAAAGAAGCACTAAAAGAATCAGAAGAATTAATTAACAGTCTAAACACTCAACTTGAGGAAATTAAAGAAAGTGAAGAAGAACTAAAGATCCATTTAACAAGGAAAGAAAATTATGACCACATGTTGGAATTGTATATCATCAATTTCTAAAAGATAAATGAAAGTACTAATGCAAATCTAATGACTCAAAATGAAGAAGCTAAGAAAAATGAAGAAGCTCGAAAGATCCAAATAACTAAAAAGGAAGAATCATGCCAAATGTTTGAATTAGAAGCCATCAACCTCAAAAGGATTCAGCTAGAATACGAGGAAGAAATCAAAAAATTGAAAACTAAAGTTTTTAATCTAACAAAATATATGGAAGAATTGAATACATATGACAAAACTATTAAATGAAAAGAAGTCTTGGATGAGACATAAGAAATAGTCATCAATCTAAAAACTCATCTTGAACATGCTAAAGAAGTGGAAGAAGCCCTTAAGATTTAGTTGACTAAAAATGAAGAATTATGTCATATATTAAAGTTAGAAATAGTCAATATCAAATAGATGAATGAAAAGACAAATAAGATTGTCAATTTATAGAATAGTTCATCTATCCTAGATAATATTTTTAAGAGCCAGAGATCAGTTGTTGACAAAATTGGTCTTGGATACAATAAGAAAGAAAATCAGATGACAAATCTCTCAAGACAAAATAAAATAAAAAAATGGAAACACCTTCAATGGCTATTTATTTTCTTGTCATATTTTTGTCCATAAAGCAATGGACTGCAAGAAACTAGAGGAAGGATACACAAGAAAATCCAAAAACTCAATTAGATGTTGGAGATGTAATTTTGTTGGGCACACAACAAAATTTTGTCATACAATGATGTTAATCCCTAATATTGGCTCATTACCCCTTAATTGGGGCATATTATATTAGTAATGTTATTTTATTTATGTCGGCTTTAGGCCATTAGTTGTAATTGTACCTCCTAGTCTCCTATATATACCAAGGAGATATTTTCATTTTGAATCATCTTATACTTGAAAATTTAAGTGGGGTAAAAGGAGGTTGCCCCCTCAAAGAGGCTTATTATTTGAAATTATCTCTTTTTCAATGTGTTGAGTACTTTTTCTGAGGTTTTTCTATGCTATATTGATATTTGGTTCTTAACATATGGTATCAGAGCTCAAGGTCTTGAGGTTTCGCTGCTACATCTGAGCCACCTTGGAATTTTTTCTATAACATTTTTTCTACAATGTTTTAGAAGGAACGACTTGGAGGATATTTAGTAGATGGATCAAGGTACGTTGGGTTTGAAATTCAGCTCCTGAGGTCTTATACTTTTGGAGATACAACCTGTACAAGATAGGGTTCTGGAATCATCCTAAACTAAGTCATTGCAGAATTTTTGCTATAATTTTTTTTTTGTAATGTTTCAGACCCTGATCTTTGGAGGCTATTTACAAAAATTAGTAAGGTATCTGTGGTACAAATTTTATATTATGGGTCGTCTTAAATTTGTAGATACACCCTGTGTAAGATATGGTATCTCACTAGTCCTATTGACTAGTCTCAAGAAGGTGTTCCAGGTAAAAAAATCATAACTTCTTCCTAGAGTATCTAAATTGAGTGGAACTGGTTTCATTGGATCGTGGACAGTATATAGTTTTTTTGGTGCATGTTTTAGAATTTTATATCAAAAATTTTGTGTAGGGCACGCTATACAAGTGAGATCTCCTGGAAGGGCCAAAAATTGGCAAGTTGTGGGGAAGTTACTGTAAATTCCACTTAGCACATCCAATTTTGATCAGACCTATGTCATTGGAGAGAAGATATATCAAATAAATACATAAAAGAAAGTTTCATACCCAGAAGGGATGAAACTTGGGAGATATAACAGACGAAATATTTTCTAGCAGAACCTCCTCAAAATCAAGGTTCAAAAGTGATACTTGGCCAACATGCCACCAAAAAAGGGAACTTCTACACCAAATAAGCCTTCATAAAATCCTACTTGGACTCTTGATGAAGGTGAATAAATGCATAGGGACATAAATGAACTACAAAAGAAGATGGATTCAATGGAAGCTAAGTTGGATACTAAGGTGTATGGTTTAAAAGGGGAGATCATGGAAGTATTGAAAAATTTCGTAATAGAGAAGACACCTGAAAGTAAAAATGCATCCCATGAAATTCATGATGAGGACACAAGGAAGGTGAATCAAGAATGGAGAAACTCCAACTTTGGTTTGAAGACCAACCACATTCCTAATATTGATGTGAGGAAGTTTGATGGCAAGCACCCAATCACATGGATACTTCAAATGGAGCAATTCTTTGATCTCCATAATGTGCCACATACACAAATGGTACGAATTGCTTCTTTATATTTAGAACCTAATCAATTTGTATGGTATCGATGGCTTTGTTCTCGCAAATCACTAGTCACTTGGACAGTTTTTATGGAAGAAATGATAGCACACTATGAGGATACAAGGAGCAATACCTTCTTTAGCCAATTGATAAATCTCAAGCAAAAGGGTTCAATTACTGAGCACATTGAGAACTTCCAAAGATTGAATATAAAGGTAACTGATATTCCAGATGAGCACTTGATTGATGTATTCATAGGAACTT
>JASDQU010014369.1:21952-32901 GCA_032191745.1 Picea mariana
TTTAGGCCATTAGTTATAATTATACCTCCTAGTCTCCTATATTTACCAAAGAGACATTTTCATTTTGAATCATCTTGTACTTGAACATTTAAGTGGGGTAGAAGGAGGTTTCCCCCTCGAAGAGGCTTATTATCTGAAATTATCTCTTTTTCAAGACGTTGAGTACTTTTACTGAGGTTTTTCTATGCTATATTGATATTTGGTTCTTAACAAATGAGATGTTACAACTGTGATAGGTTTGGGAACAAATCCCAAAACTACAAGAATACAAAAACTTAATATTTGAATAAAAAGAGAAGATGGAAGAAGAAAGGAGATGACAAATCTCCAAAAACACAATTAGAAAGAGAAGATCCAAAAATAAGAATATCTCATAGAAATATATGGAGAAGAAAATCTGAAGGAGAAAGCAAGAAAGATGTTATTACACTTGAAAATGAAGAAATTAATAATAAGAACATGATGGGTGAAGGCCTGAATAAAGAATGTGAAATTCAATATGAAATAAATCAAGATCAAGAAAAAAGAAGTACCTATAGAAGAATATGGGACAATATCAAATTCTAATGATGCCACAAGTTGTTAGCAAAACAAAGAAAATACAAAAAGAAGTTTAAATTGGTTTTTTACAAAATCAAAAGATTATTCCAAAGAGTTTCTAAATTAACATATGGAAAATATTGACTATCTATAGATTAGTGATCAAAATAAAAATCATTAGTAGGGTTAGTTGTAGAATACAAGAAGAAGAAAAAATAAAGGTAGCGGAGAAGTTCAAGGAGTATCAGTCAACAAAGATCAATTGATAACAAAATTGGTATTTAAATCAATTGGTATAATTTCTCAATTGATATTTCTGTGAAATATCTAAGACAAATAAGAAGCAGATCAAAAAGATCAATAAGATTGATACTCTTGTTCTATTTGACAAAGTAAATTCAGTGAAAACTCAGGAGGAATATTTTGGTTATTAAATAAGAAAGTAATTAGATTAAGTTTTGAAAGACTTGATCACTACAAAATGGGTATCACTACAAAATTGGTATCAAGAAGACTACTTATTTGAAACACAAAAATCCCAATCAACTGAGATTAGAAGTTAGTAAATTAACAGGGGAAGAGACCTTGTCAGAAAATAATACCCTTTCAAAAACAAAGGGGGAAAGTAATCAGAGACAAAGAGAGCATATAGATAGGGGGAGTCATTCAGTTATGGCAGACAGAGCATGATTGCAGGGGGAGTTACCCAAGTTCATATTCTGGCCAAACAACATGCAAAATGACAGATGTTGATCATAAGGGGAGAAACCATTTGCCATTGATGTCCAAGGGGAAGAGTAACTTCAGAAGAGATAAGAATCATCACAGGGGGATTTTGTGTATGAATTTAGTGTGTTTCCCTCAATGACAAAGGGGGATATTGTTGGAAATTTTGTTATTAATGTATTGTCATTGATGTTAACAATCGTGATAAGTTGTTATGATGGAAACATGAATCAATCATTAACAATTATATGGTTGGCATTAGTGTCAAGATGGCCAATAAGATCCATCCATGTGTAATGAAGGGTCAATGATGGAAAGAGAATGCAAAAAAGTAGCAAGGTTAATATCAGGAGGAAAAGTATACTAAAGATTGACAGAAGAACATCACCTTAAGGATGAAGCAATTTGTGATTATTGTTGATCACGATAGAATAAAAAATGTTCCTATGATCAAATCTTAAGAGAGAAAGTGCAGTGAAAAAACATGATTGGGATCGAAATCCCCATAGGACAAGCCAAGATCCTTGGATACGCAAGCGTAGATCAACGATAGGGATGGATTGCGGGGAACAAAAGGAGAATTAAACTAGACATTATTTACAATCCCACAATTATTCTAGATCGTCAGATCTCATTGATTCAAATATCAATGACTGTGGTTGACTCACCAACAATCGAACAACTTCAATTGCATAGCTTGGAGACTAACTAAACCACTCACAAGCTATGGTTCCGCAATACACATTGACCGTTTCATCAAGTTAAGTGGAAGGATAGGGTAAGCAAAGATGAAGAACGTCTAATCTATTCAGAGCACNACCACTTCGGGAGAAAAGGGTGTTGCACAACTGAGAAGGGGGGGGGGGTGAATCGGTTGTTCCCGTGCTTAAAAAATTATGCTTCTTTTAAATTATTTACAAGGAACTCAATGATGATCACAATAATGCAGGGAAATAAGCAATGGCACATTCAACATCAGTCACATATATGAGAAACACAGAGACAGATATTTTCCTGAGGAAACCCATACAGAGTAAAAACCTCTTGTTATTTATATGATAAGTGTTATTTACATTCTTTACATTATCATACATATGAGCACCAAATGTGAGGCTACAACCTCTGTTTTGCAAGCTCCAACTTATTGAGAGCACCAACTCTCTATTTTTCTCTAGCACCCACTAGAAGGAAGCACCAACTCCCTAGATTCCCTAGCACCAACCAGAAGGAAGCACCAACTCCCTGGTTTCTCTAGCACCAACTCCCTGGTTTCTCTAGCAACAACTAGAAGGAAACACCAACTCCCTGTGTTCAAGCTCACACTTGAACCTTTGAGGACACTAGTCCTCCCTTGCACCTCCCTACCACCCAGAAATATAAATCTTTGCTAATGACACTTATCACAATGATACAATATTTATCATTGACTTACTAGAGTTATCACTGTTCTGCTATACCGACCTTCTCTGTCTACATCAGTGTCTTCTGCTCACTCCTCTACGCTTTATGTTCTTCTCATGTTACACACTGTGTGCCATCTTCATTTGATCCACCATTCTTCTGCTCTTCATTTCAGTTGTTGTACTCTCCTCCTTCTGCCCTCCTGAATCCCTCATCACAACTGCAACCACATCTCTTCTTTGTACCGTGTACTTATAGTTTCTGTGCACCTTGTGCATGCAATGTGCGTAATTCCTATCCATGCTCACACCGTGCCAATCTCCTCCACATATTGAGTAATCTGCCTAATCATCGCAACTCTTCAGCTTCTCTGGTGGTTCCCACTATGCATCCAACATCACTCGGTGTTCAACTGAGATTCCTCAGCCTCTCTGGCAGTTGAGACTACTCGTCATCTCTGGCATAGTCGAGCTTATCCTTTCTATTTCAGTTACGAACTTCAACACTCATCCATTTGTCAATCCCCTCTAAGAATAGTCTTCATTCACTGGAAGAAGCTTGGAGACCCTTCATCTCCTCTGGCGATCATATAGAAGTTTCTTTGAATCTTCTGGAAGAAAACATCAATGGTCTCTAGCAGTTACACTGTGAAGAGAAACATTAGCCCTCCGATCATACTCAAATTAACTTGCATCATTGGATCGGCTCCATGGGATCTTTCATTCATTTCGGCATTTTGACATTCAACAATTCGGCATTCATGTGACCAAGTGTCTTGACACTCCCAGTCACGATCCCCAAAACTCCGAAAAGGAGCTTGTCTGCACTAGCTCCTTTCCCCATCTTCCACCGATGTGACCATAGGCTACATCCATTTCATCTTTTCAGTATTTTTGTGAACTTATGACCTTCATCGACCCTGATCGATGATCCATGATCTCGATGAATTGACGGTCCATATCTCATCTTGAATTCGCAACTCGTTGTTCCGTAGATGGAGGTTCTTGTCACTCCAAGTCGCGATAGGCAAGACTTAGAGATGGAGCTTAGATCAACGGTCCAGAATCTTGGTGTATTGACGGTCCAGATCTCATCATGAATTCGCATATCACAATTCCTTAGATGGAGGTTCTCGTTACTCCAAGTTGTGATAGGCGAGACTCCAAGATGGAGCTTAGATCAATGGTCTAGAATGTTGGTGTATTGATGGTCCAGATCTCATTGTGAATTTGCATCTCACAATTCTTTAGATGGAGGTTCTCGTCACTCCAAGTCATGATAGGCGAGACTTTGAGATGGAGCTTAGATCAACGGTCCAAAATTTTGGTGCATTGACGGTCCAAATCTCATCGTGAATTCACATCTCGCAATTCCTTAGATGGAGGTTCTTGTCATTCCAAGTCGCGATAGGCGAAACTCCGAGATGGAGTCTTTGTGGTGCTTTTATCTTTCGCCACGTGTCCTCTTGATCCAATGGTCCATGACTGTCCTCGATGGATGACCAGGATTCCTTCACAGTTTTGGAGAGTGTTACCCATGATTTTGGTCATCATGATGATGTATTGATGGTGGTGTACTCAAGCTCCTCATAAGAACTTTATCCTGAGAAAAGTTATGTTCATCTCTTCCGAGAAAACTCATTTTTGAAGAGAGTTCATAGGCTGCTAGTATCCCAAGGTGCGAGAATGATACATTCTTACAGGCTGCCTTAAGTTGGGGTGATAACTTCTCACATTGTGTAACATAGCTAGGGTGCGAACCTTCTCTAAAGCATGGAAAAAGATGAATTCTTGATGTTTCTAGAAGGGAATCTTCTAGAAGAATGGGTTGGCATTCGAATGGTTATATTTGTGTTGGATTCCCTGATATTGTGGGATCATTATTATCCAATTAACTATCTCATTCTCTCCTATACACTGAGGGAATTCTCATGGAAAAGGTTAAGCAAGATTCATTGGAGAATTGGTGAAAGAATTGTGTGAAGGACTTAGCTTGAACAGAAGCTTGGAGACTCTAGCAAGTCTATCAAGAGGTTTTGATCTTCTTCATACAAGGATTGAGCAAGTGTGTGTGTTGGAGCCAAGATCCATCGAAAGGAATCTTGTGACATCAAGGCAATCAGGTTGTAACCTTTACTTTCAATTAATATGATACAGTGGCATGTCCCTTTCCCATAAAGCTATTCTCACTTTATTGTGTAATTCCTTGATCATACACATAAGTTGACAGTCAAATATATTTTGCTATCTTCACTTTGGTTGGTTTGTGTTGTCTTGGTCTTGACCTCACGAGAGCACCAGAGTGAAGCGGGAGAAACAAAGACCCTAGGAAGCGATACTAAGGTATGTTACTTGTTCCTTCCTACTAGCAAATTCAATGGTCAAAACTTAGGAAAAGAGTCATGTATTGTCCTGTTTTGTTCTAGATCCAGGTGGATCTAGAGAGATCTGTTAGTGTCTGCACCTACCGATTAGTCCGATAACAAAATTGGCGACTCCACTGGGGAGAATCCCATTTTCTTTATGGATTTTGGTATTTTTCCGTGACCATTTGCTCTTGTTTTACTTTTCTCCTTTCATATCAATCTCTGAGTCTTCAGGATACCCTAATAGACCCTCTGGGTCCAGAGGTCTCTTTAAATTTTGTGTCATTTTCCAAAAATTTGACTAGTTTCAGACATTCTTACATTGCACTCCACAGTAGCCTGTGAGAATCTATAGAGTTCGCATCCTTCCTTTAGGTTCAGTGTGAGATTCTCGCACTCTGCTCAAGGGCCACCTGCAAGAATTGCTAATTCTTGCACTGTGTAATATTGCCAGCCTGCGAACTCATTTTTTCAAACTTTTCGATTTGAGTTTTGGCATCTTCAACTACCCAGATCAGTCTAGGTGCCTCATAAGAGTTTCTTGGACCATTGATTGATGTCTTTCTTGTATTCGTTTTCGTGCATGAATAGTCTTAGGATTTCAAAGGCTCTTCTTGTCACTTTTGTCTTGACTTTCATTTCTTGACTTTTCTTGGCATAGCCACACTCTCTGATTTCAGAATCTGAGTGTGCTTGTTTGGTTAAGGACCAACGATCGGTTGAAAGTTGAGTTTATTGGTCTTTATCATTTTCTTATTGTTTGAAAGGTCACTTTTCTTATGCGATTGAAAAGACTAGATTGGTTTGCTTCTTATTTTTGTTTTCATTGAAAGAGTGGTTTGGGTTTTTTATCATTGCTTGCTCATTAGTTTTTGATTTTCTGTACTCTCACCATCAGTGTAGGTACTTTTTGAAAAGTGAACAAACGTTTTTCTTTCAAAACTCATTTTCATTTTCGAAAACATTGAAAATCAATTGTTGAATTTATTGAAAAAGAAACAATAGAGAATGGTTATTGATGCATGATTTGTTGCATTTGCATTTTAGAGGAAATTGTGTTTTGTAGTTCACAGTTTGTTCCAGAAAACTTCTCTCTCCCTCCCATACATAGGATTCATTGAATGAAAATCGATATATTTTTCATTCTCATCCATGCATCGTTGGGTCAGAGTCATACAACATAAGTTTCATCTTCGTTTCCTTTGAGTAAACAAAAACTCTTAATAACACTGCGCAATTGTAAAATTTATCTAGTAACTCTTTTCTAGGGCTCTATTACACCGACATTTAGCTAGGCTAGCACTTTGGAGTAAGAAGAGAGATACACTCTCCAAAGCACAAAACACACAATAGCATCTTGTGTTAGAGAGTGTTAAATTCCATTTGCAACATCTTGTCCTGGGAATCCCTTTTCACACAAGGATCAAACACGAGGTCGCATTGATATTGACAGAGTTACTCACCCTGCTTTGTTGATATCGGTGTAGAGATTGCACGTATTACGGGGATCACTCGAAGGTATACCCACAATGATGAGTGGAAGCCTTTTGAGTTGATTTCGGGCTAGATACCCTTCCCTTGCATGTGGATCAGACTGTTGACTGTCCCCCTAGGCTTTATTTTTGTTGGTGGTGACCTTAGTGGACTATCTTTCTAGGTTCTTACATGAGGTGACTGTGAAGGGGAAAGTCTTCACGGTACCTGGAATTCACGTTGACCAAACTCACTCGGGCTCCTTGGAGGGTATACCCACGATTATGTGTGGGAGCGTGCACCAGGGTGCAAGTCCGTTAAGTAGGTCGTCAACGTAACTTTTCCACCCTAGCCCAGCCCCTTCTCATCTCATTGTTGTGACGTTGGATTTCATCACCAACTAGTGACCTCGGAATTAGAAGGTCTTGTTTTCTTGTTGTTGCTTCCTAGATTTTGTTTACTAGAGCATGTTGTTTGTTTCTCAAATTTGACCATAAGATTTTATTCATGAAGTTTATAACTCGTTTACAATAGCTCCTCCACGTCGTTCGCGTAGAATGCAGGGTTTATCTCCAGAGCATCTAGAAGGTTCTCAACCCTTGCCTACAAGTACACCCAAGGGCTCTCCTCGGCAAATTGAAGTCACAGTCGTCACCACACCACAAGTGGAACGCACTGACTCTCTAGAACATTTTTGAATTACAAATACTCGAGAGGACTTTCAACTTCATCCTGATTCTAAGTGACTGTTTATGTGACTGAATTCTTCCAGAGAATTAGTTGTTACGTCTTCTAGATCACCAGTTGGACCCTTTCCAGGCATAGAAGGCCAAGATCTTTATTGGTCTACAAGTGTTTTTCGATGGGACCTTTTTGGTCCAGGTTCACCTGTGATTTTTGAAATCAACCCACCTGTGATTTCCAAAATCTCTATTCCAGAGACAGTACCATTGACTACCGCTTATCACTTTACCATCCCTGCCGAAATGGCCCATCTTACAAATACTACGAGTGTTCCAAATGGGTTTAATATGGTTAGTCTTGCTCCCATCAACACACCATGAACGCTCAATGTCACTCCGACACTACCACCCAGATACTGTGCATTGAATGCTTCCATTCACACTCCTATGCAAACCCCATCCAAATCTCCTGGTGGTCCTTCTTGTTTTGGGCACTCTCTTCCCAGTTTTATTCCAACACTCCCTCAATTTCCTTTTGGAGGAATTTCTTCATCTTCTACTGGCAGTATTTATCCTAGTGGCACTATTTCGTCATTCACACCAAATTACCAGATTCCCGTCGGGGGACACTTTCACCAAGGTGGTATAACTCAACCCCCTCTCAGCGGGAAAATTCCTTTTGGAACACAACCACTAATTGGCACACTTCCCCCAATTGGAACACCACCTTCGATGGGAGGACCGACCCCGCCTTATGGGCAAAACATACCTCCATCTTTGGCCTAGTATTGGAATCAGTTGATACAACATCCTCCTCAATCGATTGGGGCACAACAGTTTCCATCTGCGTATGTAATACCCCCTAGTGTGGGCCAACCATATCCAGGTTCGTTCAATCCCATTTGGGGGGCAAATGCTCAAACTCAAGCCCCTCTTCCAGGGTACAATCCTATGAGCTACTATCCTCTTCAACCACCACTGAATCTGCCTGGATCTTCACATTATATGCAGACTGCTTATGGTCCTACTGGTTTGCCGACAAGACTTCCTTCGTAAAGCCACTAGTACCCGTAGGTGAATCAACAGTTACCTTTCATAGCCACTTTGGATCTTCTGGATTTGGAAAGGATTTTAAATGATCCAATTCGTCACTCTCCCCAATGGCCTTCCATCCCAGCCAACCTACCATCGGACATTCCCAAATTCGATAGCAAAGTGGGAGAGGACCCAAACAATCACGTTATGACTTTTCACCTATGGTGTTCATCCAAGTCGTTGATGGATGACTCTATTCGTTTACGTCTTTTTCAACAAACTCTCATAGGTTCTACTGCGAAGTGGTATATCGAATTGCCACAAGGTTTCTTCTCTGACTTCAACACCCTAGCTATGGCTTTCCTCACTCACTACCAATTATTGATTTTTTATGACATGGGGATCGAGATTTTGAATTCTTTTAAACAGAACAAGGCCACTCATATATCCGATCACATTCATGAATGGCGACAGCGACGACATCTTATTAAACTCAAACTCCCCGATCAGTTGATGGCACAATGGTTTACCAAATCGTTTGTGAATGACATCGGTCATGACATTTCCATGGGTGGAGTGGTCACAGAAGAGAAGGATATAAGTCATGCTCAATATCTTGACCTCGTTTACTCGCAAACGGAGACCCTTTACGATTTACTACCTGACTTACCTCATCCTTCCACTTCCACAACTTCAACTACTCCAGCTACCTCGCATGTAGCTGACGGTGTGATTGGCACTTTCCAGGCCCAACCACACTTTGCCTCAAGCACAAACCCCAAACCTGCTTCTTCTAATGTTCAAAATGCTCTGTCTCCTGCCCCTCCCACCAGCAAGACTTCTAAGGTAAATGCAGTCCAATCCACCCCAGCCGGTAAAAACAAATCTAAAAAGGAGAGAGGTAAGAATAAGGAGGGAAAAAATACTTCTCAAGCAGAGAAAACTAAAACTACCCCTGTTGATGATCGTGATAAGCGCAAACCTCGATACCCTTGTCTTATCTGTGGTGATGATCACTACACGAAGGATTGTCCATGACACGCCGAGGTCACTAAGTTCCTTCAAGGAGCTCCAAAACCACCTGCTCCGACCGTCTTGTCCCAACCCTTCCCGTCTCAACAACAGGCTCAGTTGGTCATTCACGACCAACCCTCCTCTTCTACTACATCATATGTTTTGATGTGTACTGGCGATTCAAAGAAGAACAACGTTGCACTCACTACTCGAGCCAAAGATTATTCTCATTCTAAAGAGAAGGTTGATGATCTACTGCCTTCCTCGGCACAACCCTCTCCCATGATTCCACCTACCAACGGTCCTCTTCATCTCAAGCGAATGAGCCTCAACACAGTTCTGCGACCCCCCCCAAAGGGCGTTGTTTGGAAATCGGCTTTCTATCCTCATGCGCGTGCGGCCTAGAACTACAACATTGTTGAAGATCTAGCCCAAGCACCTTCTGCGATGTCAGCCCTTGAAGTCCTTCAAACTTGTCCCGCACAACGAAAGGCACTGTTGAAAGCTATCGGTGTAATCGATCCAACGGAAACGAATTTAATAATCTTTGACTTGGAAGATGACATTCTAAGGTTACCCCCTCAACTCACGTTCCAGATCCAAGTGATTGTCTCTGACAAAAACATTTGTCAAACCGTTATCGATGAGGGTGCCTCGACCTATGTTATGTAACTTGCTTGCTGGAAAGCCATTGGCTCTCCTTCTTTGAATGAATTCTAGAACACTCTTAAAGTCTTCAATGGATCCGATTTTAAGCCCTACAGTGTCCTTCCTTCATTGCCCATCACGTTAGAAGGTAAGATGGTCCAATTTGAAGTGGAAGTCTTTGATGCTCCCCTTGATTATAATCTTTTGCTTGGACGCAGCTGGATCAATTCCATGCATGCAGTTGTGTCGACCCCTTTCCATGTGGTACATTTCCCACATCAAGGTAAGGTTGTCACCGTCGACCAACTAGCCTTCTTCAATTCTGATACCTGCACTGGCAACGTACCATTTATCGCTAAAACCCCACTAGGTTATGAGAGCATTGGTGTAGGCCTTCTCAAGGACTCTTCGTTAATGGGTACTTTCCCCATTCCACCACTCGATGTTCCACGCTCATTTGTTGCTTCCATCAACATGATATCCACCTTGCCTCATGAAATTCCTGCGTTTCACGACCCCTGGATAGTACCTAACCCTGGAGATCATCTTCGTTATGGTGACGCAATGTCGTTAAGTCCGGTCGAATCTGCCTATTAGGCCATTCAATTGGCAACACCTTCTACCCCCTCTCTTGGTGAGTTGTCTCCCAATCCTTTTCATGTTATTTTTCCCACTGACGATATGATCATGTCCGTCATGGAGGACACCCCTTGGGACGATGGATATCATCATTCCATCCTCTTTCTGGAGCAACATACCATTGAGAACTATCAACGGATCTCAACCCCGTCGACCGTTGTGTCATTTCCACCATTCCCAAGTCTGCACACGATGTGTTTTCTGAAGGTAACTTAAGCAATATCTCGCCCACTATTGCCCTTCACATATCCATCAAACCTGAGATTGTCGAAAATGTCCATATCAGAGCTTCGTGTTCTTCTCACGAAGTCGTCACCTACACGTCCCTTTTCAAAGAGTTTTGTGATATCTTCACATGGAGCTAAGAAGAAATGTCAGGTATCAACCCTAATATTGTGATACATGAGATTAAGACATACCCCGAC
>JASDQU010014369.1:33001-55883 GCA_032191745.1 Picea mariana
AGTAAATAATGAAGATGACGTGGAACCCTCATCTAGGGAATAATATTATCATCTAGGGGAGAATATCTCTGACCAGGGGTGCCCTCAATCTAGACTAGTCAACTTAGGAAAATAAATACTATGTGAGTGCATACTATCTCCAACAAGTAATACTTGTCTTTGTTGATTTTCCTCCTGTGGACTTCAATCCTATGTATGATCTAATACGATTTTGATATTTTACCACTTCAACCCAACACCTGGAAGTTAAATGAAGATAAAATCACTTTATCTACTAAAAGAACAACTGAGTAATCAACCAAACATGCAATGGAAGCATAAACTAGGAACCCAAAATATCATACACAAGAAACCAATATTTTTGGGTAAAATACCCCTAGAAAAACCTCGGACGGAAAACGAATTCCAAGATGATTTTATTAAGGTCAAATCAGGGCTCTCGTAATAGCAAAAATTGCCCACTTAGAGAAATACAACTACAGAAAAACCTAGTCAAGTTTGATATGTCTTACGACCCCTGACAAACACACTTTTCAAGGTGTAGATGATTCACCTTCAGCTGAATTCCATACATACATGACTATATCCATTGTGAATCATGTACATGTACACAAAATCCGTATGAACACCTCTTTAAGGAACACCCCTTTATTGTGGCATAAATGCACCTACGACTGCCTCTACTTTCTCTTATCCTTGACCTGCATGACCTATAAATGAAATTTCTTCTCAAGTTATCAAATATCTTGAATCACATTCCTTTGTTACCCAACCCTCTCTGCATCAACACTTGAATGAAATCCCTTCACCAAACCTATGAGATCTCCTTACTTCCATGTAAGAAAAATTCCTTCTCTGCTTCGACACTCCTCACACTAGAAAAAGTCCTTCTTTTCTATCCTAGACCTTGGTCTCTCACCAAAGTGACTTCCTCTCATAAGTGTATCTCACACAAGTCTCGACTGTGTCAACTCCCTCATAAAAAGTGTCTTCCTCCTTCTCCTAGATTGATTTTATAATCATGACTTACAATCTATTTCTGATATCGAAAGTGATCCACTATTGAGAATACTTCTCACACCCACTTAATATTTAGATTATGTGCCTCATTATAAGCATGTTCCTTAAATAACTCAATTCACTAACAAAAACACTTTTACTTTAATTAATTCCTTTAACTAAAGTAAACTCCGGGATGGAAGATTTTTTATGAATTCCACATGCTAGACACATTCCAATGTTGATGTACCTGTCCAATGGCACCACTAATATCAACATTACCTCTTAGAGAGGAAGATACTTCTCCCACCTGGACTTGGATCTAACTTCACTACCATTCCTGTTCTCCAATCCACATGATTGGCTTCTCCCTTTGACATAGAATCTAACACTGCCATCATGATCTCACTTGTCTCCAAAGGCTCACTTCCTCTGACAATGCTCCTAGAAGTCTCTTTCTCATGAGAATCCTACATGGACATCTTGTACCATGACACCTTCTCAACAAACATGGAAGTTTGTTCCTTCCCACTTGAACCTGAAGTTTGAATCTATCTGAGAATCTCAACCTTCAAAGCTACCTACTTATTGTTCTCTATCACTCTGTTGCTTTCCATTTCTCGCATAAGATGGCCTTTTATCCTATAGAATTTTCTCTCGCTAACTCCAAAGACAATTGATTTGTTTGAGATAGATTATCTATGATTTATCAACATATTTTCATCCTAGAACACTACATCAAATCCATTCTTCTCAATCACTGAGACTGAGATCACACTCCTCTCGAGTTCTGGTGTAATACCCTTGTTTCCCCCAACTTGTAAATATTACTATAGCTTGCTAAAATACTATGGGTAGACTAATTATGTGTGGATGTTGTAATTGATGAACCTTTTGATATAAGGTAATGAATATATATATCTGTTACTAATTAAAATGTAAATTGTTGCATAATTGTTGAAGGGGTTTGCCAAGGTAGATCATGATGCATGAGATATATGGGAAGGGGAGCCAGTAATGGTTGAGATGACCACTACCATACTATCACTCTATTGAATTTAAGTTATTCATACCTAGAAAATTCCTCTGAATCAAAAAATTAAATTACCAATCAGGCTGGTAGTTGGGTAGTTGGGAAGTTAAATTACCAATCAGGCTGGCAGAGTACCCATCTGGAAAAAAAAATCCTGACATGACCACGAAATGGGAATTTGGACCCATGAAATATTGTTGAGGAATGAAATAAAAGAGAGGAAATTCATGTGTAGAAGAGAGGAGGAAAAAATATGAGTCCGATGACCATTTTCTGAGGAGGCAAAGCATGTGCAACTCTCTGGTTCTAAAGAGAACTGAAAAATGAATTGGTTTCTAGGTACACAAATTATTGGGAAATGTTTTCAATCCAAGATGATAAGTGGGGTTACGAAGAAGATGAGTGACCAAGGAAGCACTCATTACATACCCCCTTTCTTGGTGGAGAGAAAATCGATCTTCCAAGTTGTCGTTGGAAGAGGAGAGTGATCTTTATTCCTAGATGTTGCTGAACAGAAGGAATGATCTCTCTCAGAGAATCATGATCTAGTTGGGGAATGACCAATGGTAAATCCTTCCAGGAGTTGTTGTGCCTACATTTGGGTGGAAAAGGGAACCTATTTAAACAATTGCAGCACTATCTAGTTTCTACATAAGTATATTTGGTTAAATCTATGTAGTGTTTAGATCAGAGAAAATTTTATACTATGTTTTAGAATTGTGTAATTTTAATTTCAGACAAAAGTGACTTGAGAAATTTAAGTAAAATAAAGAGAATGCCTTAGCTAAAGCTCATTTGATTTAATTCCTTATCTCTTGATTATATTTGTGTTAAAATAATATTTATGGGAGTGGATGTTGTGATGGACTGTGTTGTACAATTTAATGCATTCTTTGGAAATGACGATTGGATAATTAAAAATCTCTATAAAACATCTGAAAGAAGAAAGACTGATTTTTTTGCATAATAGTGTTCTATTTTAGTATGTCCCCAAATCCTATGTCAGAAAACTTAGAGGATATCATATCTGTGTGGACTTTAGGAAATAATCCCAAATATGGGAAAATATTAAAAGTCCTTATAAATTATTATTGAGGGTAAATAATTAGGAAATAAACACTCATTTTCCTAATTGAATTAAAATACGAAAATAAGAAAATGAAATTTACTCATTTACCCACAAGAAGGGAGATATTATAATTATATTTTTAATTTCCAGAATGGAGAAATTTCCTTGGAATTTGTTTTTTATTAAATCACTTTACAAAGATTGAAAAACTATATTTTCCTCTAAGAGAAAATAAATTCATTTAGATTCTCCAGGTATTAAAACCATACAATATATATATATATATATATTATCTCTATTATTATTTTTATTATTATTTTATTCTGACAATGGAAGCTAAAGTTTCTGGAGCGTAATAGACTTGAGACTAAAGATAATATAACTTAATATTATTCTAATGTCAAATCATAACCCATGACCAAATACCTTAGCCATCTCATGGTCTTCGAGACTTTGGGACTTCGGGGCTCCAGTGTGTTTGGGGTGATGGAATCCACGAGCCAAAGTTGTCGAAGGCCCAAACCCTACCTTTCCCTATACAAGGTTGCATATATAATAAATATAATTAATTACATTATTGTGTTTAATGTGTGCAATTAACGTAATTTGTTATAATACACCTTTATTACAATACATATATTATATTATATGATAATCTAAAATAATACATTGCATTTAAATCACAATGTAATACAGGTGGTTCCCCTCTAGAACTACGGAACTTCAGGCCTCGGGGTTATTTGCGAGTGAAGAATTTTGTGGAAGAACCAAAGGAGTGGACTCAAATATCTTTTCCTTCATCACAATATTGAATATTAATTATAATATTGGATATTGTTTAAACTTGGGTGAGATTTTCAAGAGGTATACTATATTATATTATATTATATTATATTAAGGTTAGTTAAAACAACCCCACTCCAATAAGACCAACTCCTTTCCTTTCATTTTAAAATATTAATTGATGTCAAAACGTGCATAAGTGGGGCCATTTCCGGGCTTCAGGAATCCGAGGCTCCGAGATATTTGAATATAAAGAATGTATCGGAGAGCCGAAGGATTTGACCCAGAGAGTTCTCCCTCTCATTTCAATATTAAATAAAATATTTAGGATTTTATAAATATGGGCGCAATTTTCCAAAGAAGTGAAATATAATATATTTTAAATGAATTTATCATGATATTGGTACATGATAAAGTACCAACCCATTTTCTATTTTTAATTTAATATTTAATGTGAAAATCACGTGTAAGTGTGGACCCTTCAGGTGTTTGAGACTTCGGAGGTATGGGACTCCACGATATTTGGGATGATAGAAGGAATCAGCTAAAAGGGTCGAAGGCCCAAACCTACATTTTTGTACCCCAATATTATAATAAACATTAAACGTGATCAATTATATAGTATGATAATATAATTACTTATATTGCATAAACACATAATATAAGTGAGACCCTCTCCGTAGCTTCGACATTCGAGAGTTTAGGGTATGTTCATAAAATCATGATGAGGGATTTTCCCGAAGTTTGGAGGCTTAGGTATTCATGGATACTGATAATCCTAAGTACTCCTTTGATATATTAAATCATATTATAATATAATTAAATATAATTATATTATAATATAATTAATAAAAGAGCAAGTTTGGAATAATAAATATCAAATTGAATATAGTTAATCTTTTTTCTCGAGTAAATAAATGAATATGCATATATTTATATATGTGTGTGAAATTACGTGAAAATTCGGTATGGATTTGCATACGAGGGATTGAATTATATACCTTAATTAAGGTTAATCAGATTAAGTATATTATGGAGAAATTAACCTCACTGTGTTATAATATAACTACTCATAATTATCATATGAGTAATGTACTTACTTAGTGCTAAACTACTTCTAAGGGGGGGAAGAGAAAGTAAAATCCCAGTAATTACTGGGACATGGGTATTAGGCTAAGCACAAATTAATTACTGGATATTTCATTTGTGGAGGATAATTATCCTTAATGAGGTTTAATTAGTTAATCACCAAAAAATGGTATTCTATGAAATACTAATTAAGTATTTTAATTGGACTATAGGAGAGGGACAATTGTCATTCTCTAGTCGAGCAAACCTAAGCACCCTACGGTGACATGGAGAATTGATGTTGACTAAGAACATCATTGTGATGGCACATGTTAATATTCAATGGGCTGGCAAGTTGAGTGGGGTCTAGTAGGATTGGTGAACCTTAGGTGCCAAATGGATCCTTACCATAGTTCGGGAGATTTCGCATGCATCGAGATTGACCATTGAGAGAAAGTGATTATTCCTCGATACCATATTCGTCGGAGGTAATAATTTTTTTTATACCCCATCCTTTAAAAAGGTGCTTAGGGTTTAGGTGTGTGACATAGTGGTATCAAAGTGAGAAACAACACTTGGCTTGCTT
The DNA here is from genome assembly GCA_032191745.1 of Picea mariana. NCBI lineage: Eukaryota > Viridiplantae > Streptophyta > Pinopsida > Pinales > Pinaceae > Picea > Picea mariana. Next base: position 38,540 of record JASDQU010014369.1, read on the forward strand.
GGGCTCATGAACTAGTCGAATAAAATTTTATTACAAAAATTTTAAGGGGTAACACCCTATCTTACCCCATTCATAATAAGCCTATTTGAACCACTATTTAAGAGAGGAACACAAATTTCTATTGTTGTTATATTTTCTAAAAGAAAATCTGAGCAGTGTGTTTCTAGTGTTCCAAATAATGAATATGACTTCACCTTACAAATTGCATGTGTTGTTTATAAGCTAGTAGATAATTAAATAACATAAAATGTTTTATCAACACTCAAACAATTAGTGGACAGCAAGGAAAACTACAGTGTAAATAATGGTGACACACCATGAGTTGGGGGAAATCTCCCACAATGGAGAAGAAAAATCTTATGAGAGAAGGGCGATGGAAACCCCTTCAGATTTGGATGAAAATATAAGAAGCCTCGGGAAGAATTACAAAGTTGTAAGGCTAACAATGAAAGGCTAATAAAAGAATAGGAAAAAAAACTAAAATTAATGCATTCCTATTGCAAGGTCTATCATATATACAAAGGCAATTGCAAAATGGATCAACAACCATTAATGTGGAAAGACATAATACTAAGAAAATCCAAATCCCACCTAAGATACAAAACGATGGTCATGAAAGTAGCCACAAAAGGAGGAGCACCTCCAAGAAGGCCCAACATGGAGCTAAGAGACATTCAACGAAAGAATCCTCTAGTGAGGAAACTGACAACTCCAAGTAATTGTCTACTAGTGAGACTTGTTCACATTCTCAGAGGAGAAGAAAGAAGAAGAAACATTCCAAGAGCCATGACCCTAAAGAGTTTAAGAAATCCAAACCACCCAATTCTGATGGAGAACTTAAGAAGGGGGAAGAAGCAAAAGTTTGGCTCCATGACTACTCTTAAAACTTAAAGGCTCGAATATCCATTTTAAACTTGAATGGAAAGCCCTCCATTTGGTAGGAGGACCTTAGGAATGTGAAAGAAATGCATGAGAAGGACTTGTCATGGAAACAATTTGAGAAATACTTTAATTGGAAGTATCTGTCTAAAAAATACTATGATGGGAAGACAAAAAAATTCTATAAACTCAAGCTAGGAAAACTCACAATAAATGAATATATCAACAAATTTATTGAGCTAATGAGGTATGTACCCTACATAAAGGATGAATAGGTAAGGATGCAATGATTTATTAGTGGATTGGCTTAGTCATTCTGGGATAGAATTGAGTTTGATGAACCAAAGACTTTAGAAGACACTATCTGGAACGCAAGGTACTGCTATGAGAAATTCAAAAATAAGGAAAAAACTCATAAGGACTAGAAGAAGTAAATTAATTTGGGATTCAAGAAGAAGGGGTTTAAATCCTCAATATTTAAGAGTCATGGGAAAAGTTCTAAGATGATCCTTCCTATTAAAAGTGTGTATCAACAAAATTTTCCATCTCAGAGTGGTAATAAACCCTTTGGATCATCCTCGGGAAAGACTTATAATACAAAGAGAGAACCCTTTAAATGTTGGGGTTGTGGAGAAGAACATATGTTGTAGGAATGACCACATAGGAAACAAGAGACTAGGAGGACTTACAACATCCAGAAGGCTACCAAATTCAATGATGTTGCTAGGAGCATGCCACAAATTTATGCATCCTTGGATAATAGACAAGATGACCACCATGCTTCAGTCGTGGAGATGGAAGGTATGATTTCCAACCATCTAGTTTCCATTTTAATTGACCCTGGTTCTAATATGAGTTATGTTTCCCCTCAAACTGTTGAGAAATGTAAATTGCAGCAAGTGAAAAATGTTAAATCATGGCTAGGACAACTAGCCACTGGAACAAAAATAAAGGTATAAAGGTGGCAGAGGTCATACCAAAATTCCAATTCATTATGAATGGATTACCCACCCAAGAAACACTAAACATGCTCCCTTTAGGATCTTATGACTTGCTGATTGGCATAATAAAAATTTGGAGTGTGAAGATGAAGAAGGGAGAAAAATAACCCTACAAGGAATTCAAATCCTATCTCAATGAGACAAATATCATCCCTTCTAGTGAATAAGTATTGTAAAAAAAGATTCCCTTTGTATGCAATACAAGTCTTGAGCTCTATTGAGGACAATAAAACAAGCCTAGAGGACCATCCTATATTAAGAAAGAATAAAGATGTGTTTCCAGAAGAGGTACCAAGTCTACCTCCAAGAAGAGATATTGAATTTTCAATAGAACTTGTACCAGGAGCAATGCCAATGTCTAGAGAACCCTACATAATGAGTATGCCAGAGCTAGTTGAGCTCAAAAGACAGTTAAAGGAGATGTTGGACAAAGGTTACATTCATCCTAGTGTGTCTCCTTGGGGATGACCAAATTGTTTTGTGAAGAAGAAGGATGGCACACTCAGGTTGTGCATAGACTATAGAAAACTCAATAAGATGACCATTAATAATAAGTATCCCTTACCAAGGATCAATGACTTGTTTGACCAATTAAGGGGTGCTACAATTTTCTCCAAGATTGACTTGAGATCTAGATACCATCAAATTGTTTCCATGACTCCTTTGTGGATAGTGGGGCTTCTTGTCATGATGGGGACAAGAGATTTTTTCACAAAGAAGGACTTGGATCTTCATGTGGAGCTTGGCACCAATGGTAAGTGTCATGTAGAGGGAGTTTGGATAGTTAGGTTTCAACTGGATTCAGGTGGTTCTCTGGAGGTGGAAGATGCATTGTATGTGTCAGTGCTCAAGAAGATTTTTCTGTTAGTTTCGGAAATGGATAACATAGTATATTCCATCACTTTCAAGGATGGTCAAGTTCTTATTAGTCTGAAAGGATATAGCCTTGACTTAGCATGAGTTCTTGGTAATAGAGAGGGAAATATATATAGGATGAAGGATCAATAAGCATATGCTTTGGTTCATGATAGTGATGACCTAAGTGAGATTTGGCACATGAGGATTAGTCACTTGCATAACAAAGAAATACCTGCACCGAGGGAGATTGTCACTTATCTTCTGGAGTTTAATGTGCAACAGTAGGGAGTATGCAAGGGGTGTTCTCTTGGAAAGAATGCCAAGTATTGTTTTATTAGAAGCGAGAGAAGATCCAAGGGGATCATGGATCTAGTACATAAAAACATATGTGGTATGATTCTAGTAGAGTCAATGAACGGGTCCAATTACTTTGCAACCTTGATTTATGATTTCTCTAAGAGGACATGAATTTTCTTCATGAGGACCAAGAGTGAGGTCATCATTTAGTTTCAGGAGTTTAACGCTCTCATGGAGAATCATAACGACAAGAATATAAAATTTATGAAGTTAGATAAAGGGGGTGAGTACACCTCAAACAACTGCAATGATTTATGCATGGAAGTAGGGATAGACAAGGAGTTGAATGTACCTTACGAACCACATCAGAACAGGGTTGTTGAAAGGAAGAATTGGTCCATCGTTCGAGCTTCCAAGGTGATGATTCATGACCAAGATCTACCCATGTTCATTTGGGTAGAGGAATCCAATAAGATAGTGTATGTACAAAACATGAGTCCGCATAAGTTCTTGGAGGAAAAGACTCGAGAAAAGGCATTCTTTGGAGTGAAGCAGGAGATTGGCCATTTTATCATTTTTTATTGTCCAGTGTATATCCATGTACCAATAGAGAAGAGGACAAAGCTGGAGCACTCATGAGAGAATGGATTATTATTGGATATAGTGATACCTCGAAGGCATATGTGATATGTATTCCATTGTAGAGGAGGATCATGGTGAGCCAAGATGTTAGGTTTGAGGAAGACTTGGCATACAAAAGGTCTCCTAAGCCTACTTCGGTGAAAAAATAGAAGTAGCATGAGGCTTCGAAGGATGTGTTGTTCTCATCAACTACTTCCAAATCAAGAAGTCATACTTCAGGTTAGGATGAGGAGTTGAGAAATCCTTCCAATTCTGTCAGGAGGAAGATTCGATGGTAAGAGAATAAATTGAGGGATGCTTAGGGGAATGCGGATGATCCTAGGAGTTGTTATGTCCCAATCCTCATGAATATCCTAGATAGAGGTCACTGAGTAGTCTATACTTTCTCGTAGGCTATAGTTAGTTTATAATTAGGGAAAGAGGAGAAATAAGGAGGATATCTGACCCAAACTTAGGAAAATCCACTTTATCCTAAGACAACGTAGAATTAGATGGAAAAGGGGGTCGAAAAGGGTTAAAGAAAAAACCCTAATATGACTTGGGGTAAAGCGCACCTCTTAGCTGGGGTTAAATCAAAATTAGGTATTAAAGATGAAATCTAACCTAATTGCTCATTATGGATATACATATTTGGAAATCAGAGCCCAGAGGAGTTCAGGCGACTTCATTGGATTGTTTGGTGGTGTTCTAGATGAAACTACTTATGGTGACAGGGTTTGGAGTTGAAAGACACTCCCTATTCTATCGAGGATATCATCCATATCTTCTATTGCATTACAGAGTAGGCCCACAAAGCCATCCAAAGCTTGCATATGTATCCAACGCATTGTTGAGTTGCAACGCTGAGGATTGGAGGGTTTTCATCACTGGAGTAGGTTGCATCTGCCTAATCTCTTTGACATACTCAGATTCCTTCCAGCAAAGATTAATAGGAGGAAGGGCACTTCCATTGAGATAGTTTCTGACCTATTCTGACAGCAGAAACCATCAAAGTGACCCCCTACAGTAGTAGTTTAGGCGCACTTAGAAGCAGATCCATCTGGGGTTTGTGTGGAGTCCGATAGAGTAGATTCAATATTGCTCAGGTAGGGCGACCCCTCAGAGATATATTTTGCACCATTATAACCACTAGAGCTCCTAGGGCGAGTTTTCCAGTGCATGCAATAGTTGCAGTGTTTTTTTGTGTCTTTTTTGTAGTCTAGCAACAATCATCTAGACATATTCCACATTTGGAGCATATCATCTGAATCAGGTTCCTTGCTTATTTATTTCAATTATTAGCATATATTGATGTGTGTATTCTAGTGCCAATATGACCTATAAAGATCCATTGAAGAGTTTTTTTCATTTCCACATTTCATTATTCTGCCATTACTTTTAGTTAATAAAAGAAGAGCTAAGGCTCCTATTGTCCAAGCATTGTGGATGCTTATATGGTTCCATATTATACATAAACATTAGTCAGAAACCCTACATTGCAAACACACTGCAATTACAAAAAAAAATATAGTTGCGCAGACCCTAGGGACAACATCCAGAGATAGATACATACTCAGGGATATTTCAGGGGTATTAGAGCTTCCATCCTACCAGCCTGTGAAGAAGGCATCATAGCCTTATGATTAAAGGTTCAGGAGAAGAGAATTCAGAGGGCCGAGGCCATATAGGAGATGAGTATGTATAACATCCTAGAGGTAATCAAAGGAACATGAGAGACCGACATGGGAGGGTAGTGTCAAAGCCAGAGTCAGATCACCAAGACCAGATTCCCATCGGTTCTGAGATAGAGGCCGAGATAGAGGAGCAGATGGGAGATAGAGTAGAAAACCTACATGACCGGGGGAAGAACATTGAGATTCTCTAGGATAGCACTTAGGCCATCCTGAATGACCTTGCCAGGGGGTAGAGGGAGATGATGCAGGCCAGAGCATAGATGGGCATTAGCACCCAGTTGATACAGAGCAACATGGGCACTATAGGTGAAATTGGMGAAGGAGGAGCCAGTGGGTCTAGCAGAAACCCCGCAGGGTCGAGTGGATGACAGTCACCTACTCGCACCTACATCACATTAGGAAGGATTCCTATACCACTCTACCCACATTTCCAGGGTGATGTCCAGACAATATAGACAGGACAGGGGCAGACAAGACCGYGGGATCCATTTGCAGAGTATTGGAGGGACTACATGGCACTAGAGTTAGAGTTCCATGAGGATATGACACTGATAGACTACTATACGATCAGGTATCGTAACAGACCCTGGGATGAGTAGAGGGGTAATACATGGGGGTAGAGTGTGGAATTTGTTCGAAAGGTTGGGAAAACATTATTCCTTCCTTCGATGGATCTACCATATGCTCAGCACAGGCAAGGGTCTAGAAGCTTGACACTTATTTCAGGATTAACCAGATGACCGAGGAAAAGGCGATCAGTTTCGCCACTCTCCATCTAGAGGGACAATCTTATGAGTGGTGGTACCATGGTTTGGTCACACTAGGCCATAGCCATATCACTTCCTACGTGGATTTTACTGAGAGGTTGATGGAGAGATTTGATAGGAGAGATCCTGAGCTCCAGTTCAGAGACTTGACTCAGTTGAGACAGACAGGCTCCGCAGAGAAATTCATAGCAGAGTTCCAGCGGAAGGCAGTAGTAGTGATAGATATCTCTGAGAAGAGATTGGTGATGCTCTTTACAGAGGGGTTAACCAAGCCACTAGGAGGCTGGGTAAAATCCTTTAAACCCCACACCCTTTAGGATGCCATAATCCGTACCAAAGACATGGGTGAGTTAGTGCAGAAATCCAAATTCTCTAAACCTTTCATAGCATAGAAAGACACAGACAAAGACCAGAGACCACCACAAAGGGATTGGAGGGGTAGAGAGAGACTAGATGATGATACTAGGAGAGAACTCATCAGGAAGAAGTTATGCTTCTCGTGCAGAGATCCTTGGGTCCCAAGGCATAGGTACATGGGAAAGGGTCAGATCCACTACATTGAGGTGAAATCTGGTAGTGACGAGGAAGAGGAGGCAGAGGAACATATTACAGGTACAGAGAGCAGTTCAGGAGGTGAGTCAACACAGGAGCCAGAGCCACCCAGGAAGAAGCCTCCATAGAAGGCAGAGGTTAAACCACTAGGGGGGGTAAAACCTCAGAGAGAGGTCAAAGGGGCCACTATTTCTACCCTTTCATGCATACCAATGTTCAACACTATTAGGCTTAAGAGCCTCATATAGGGACAATGCATCACAACATTGGTAGATGGTGGGGTAACCCACAACTTCATATATTCTTCATTGGTGGCCCGTCGAGGGTTGCACACAAAGGAGTTTGAGGGATTCACAATAGTTGTGGCAGATGGATACACTATGACATGCCTAGATAGGATTCCTCACCTAGAGGTTCGACTGGGTAACTATACCATGACCGACACATTCTATGTGGTAGATCTATCAAACACAGATGCAGTGTTAGGAGTACAGTGTCTCTATACACTTGGAGAGATAAAGTTTAACTAGTAGACTTGACTATGCGATTTAGAGATAGAGATGGGTCCAGATTAGTACTGAGGGGCATGTTGACAGGAGCACCCAGGGTGGTGTCAGCCAAGAGGATGGAGCAGATATTCCATCATGGGGATGTAGCATATGCGACAGAGTGTTTGATTACCACTAAGAGAGATGCCAGGGAGAGAGAGCAGTATCACCCACAGATCAAAGAAATGTTGGGGAAGTTTGAGCCAGTGTTTGGGTCGAGTTCACCAGGGAAGCCCCCATACAGGGGATTTGAGGACTCCATTGAGTTGGACGTAGGGACTGCACCAGTGGTCATGGCACCATACAGACACCCCAGGATATTTAAAGAGAAGATAGAGAATAACATCAAAGAGCTTCTCGAGATGGGGCATATCAGGTCGAGTTTGAGCCCTTTTGCTTCTTCAGTAGTGTTGGTACTGAAGAAAGATGGCACATGGAGGATATGCATTGATTACAGGGTGGTTAATAAAAAGACAATTAAAAATAGGCACTCGATTCCATGGATTGATGAGATCATGGATGAGTTGCATGGTGCGGCGTTCTTCACGAAGATTGATCTTCGGTTAGGATACCATCAGATTGCTATCAGAGAGAAGGATGTGGAAAAGACAACGTTCAGGTGTCACTTTGGGCACTTTGAGTTTATGGTCATGTTGTTTGGGTTGACCAATGTACTAGCCACATTTCAGTCGTGCATGAATCATATCTTCAGGGGACAGCTGAGGAAACACCTTCTGGTGTTCTTCGACAACATCTTGATTTATAGCAGGACATGGGAGGAGAATTTGACACACTTATAGGAGGTCCTAGGCATCATCCAGTCATAGTCACTTTATGCAAAAGAATCCAAGTGTGAGTTTGGGATGAGAGAGATATTGTACTTGAGGCACATCATCAATGAGCAAGGAGTGTAGGTACACCAGGAGAAGATCAGAGCCATTCTGGATTGGTGAACACCCAAGAACCTCACAAAGATGAGAGGATTCTTTGGGATATGTAGCTACTACAGGTGCTTCATTAGAGGATTTTCATAGCTGGGGGCACCACTCACCGATATCAGAAAGAAAGGGGCATTTCAGTTGACAGATGAGGCACAAAAGACATTCAATAAAATGAAGGAGGTAATGAGAACATGTCATGTTCTAGCCCTTCCAGATTTTTCAAGACCCTTTGTATTAGAGTGCGATGCATCAGGGGTTGGCATTGGGGCAATGTTGATGCAGGGGGGGCATCCCATTGTATTTGAGAGTAGGAAACTCAGTGAAGCCGAAAGGCTTTACCCCATTTATGACAAGGAAATGCTGGCTATCATGCATGCCTTAGCAAAATTCAAACAGTACCTAGTAGGCAATAGGTTTATAGTGAATACTGATCACAATAGTCTTAAGTATTTCCTGGATCAGAAGGACCTCAGTGAGCGGCAATAGAAGTGGGTCTCAAACATCCAAGCGTACGACTTCGATATAGAGTATGTCAAAGGTAAAAGGAATGTCATGGAAGATGCCCTATCTAGGAGGCCAACATGATGCTCTATGATGGACATATGTATAGATTGGAAGGCACACTTATTGGTTGAGTATTCCAAAAACAAGTTTTCTTGTGAGATCATGGGCGGGCAAGTAGTGGATGACAAGTACACAGTTCTTGATGATGTGATATTTTATCAAGATCAGATATATTTGGTTCCTGAGTCCAAAATAAAAACACAGGTTCTGAGGGTCTGCCATGATTCCCCTGCAGCTAGACACCAGGGGTACTTCAAGACCTATAGATGGATCAGAGAGGGATTCTCATGGAAGAGTCTCAAGGATGACGTCCTAAAACATATCATGGAGTGTACAACTTATCAGCAGAACAAGTCTGAGCAGACTCACCCGATAGGATTACTTTAGCCTCTACCCATTCCAGAGCAGAAGTGGGAGAGCATATCTATGGAATTCATTACAAGTCTTCCTCGCGTGCAAGGAAAAGATTGTATCTTCGTAGTGGTCAACAGATTGACCAAGTTTGCACATTTCCTTGCCATTCCCTCAGATTATAAAGCTATATAGGTAGCTGAGTTGTTTTTTAGAGAGATCTTTAGGTTGCATGGGCTACCCAAATAGATAGTTAGTGATAGGGATGGGTGCTTCATCAGTGCATGTAGGAGCTCTTCCGATTGACAGGTACAGAGTTGGCCATGAGTACCAGCTATCATCCACAAACAGATGGGCAGACAGAGATTGTCAACAAGTAGGTGGAAGGGTATTTGAGGAACTATGTGGGAGGGTAACAGTGCACTTGTTTTAGATGGATACACATGCGGGAACACTATTACAACGTGACATATCATATGTCGATCAAGATGTCACCCTTCAGAGCACTATACTGGTATGACGCACCTTCATTCTTTGAGACAGTGTTTGGAGATCGAAGGGTCCCTGGGGCCAAGGATTGGATCGAGGAGAGTCAATGGATTCTCAAATCAGTTAAAGAGAATTTACAGGCAGCATAGAACCAATAGAAGATGTATGTAGATAGGTAGAGGATTGAGCGCAGTTTCGAGGTAGGGGACTTGGTCTTCTTGAGACTGCAACCATACAGACAATCCTCCTTGAAGAGGAGCAGAGTAGAGAAACTGAATCCCAGGTTCTACGGGCCATGCAGGATCACTAGGAGAGTGGGAGAGGTGTCTTATGATTTGGAGCTGCCAGCAAGTAGCAGGATTAATAACATCTTCCACATATCATGCCTGAATAAGGCAGTGGGACAACAGGTGTCTGTTTCTGAGGATTTGACACCCTTGGATGAGGAAGGACAGTTGGAGCTGGTACCAGAGGAGGTACTGGAGCACGGGGAGAGGCAACTAAGGAAAAGAGTCATCAGAGAGTGCTTGATCCAATGGAGAGGGCTCCCTGTGGAGGATGCCACTTGGGAGGGGTAGCAGATTCTGCAACACCCAGATTTCATATTGCTTGAGGACAAGCAATTTCGGGAAGGGGAGACTGTGATGTCCCCATCCTTCTGAATAGCCTAGACAGAGGTCACTGAGTAGTCCATACTTTCCTGTAGGCTATAGTCAGTTTACCATTAGGGAAAGAGGAGAAATAAGGAGGATTTCGACCCAAACTTAGGAAAATCCACTTTATCATAAGACAACGAAGAATTAGATGGAAAAGGGGGTCGAAAAGACTTAAATCAAAAACCCTAATACAACTTGGGGTAAAGCGCAACTCTCATTTGGGGTTAAATCAAAATTAGGTATTAAAGATGAAATCTAACCTAATTGCTTATTATGGATATATAGATTTGGAAATCAAATCCTAGAGGAGGTCAGGCAACTTCATTGGATTGTTTGGTGGTGTTCTGGATGAAACCACTCACAGTGATAGGATTCAGAGTTGAAAGACACTCCCTAGTCTACCGAGGAGATCAACTGGATCTTCTATTGCATTTCAAAGTCAACCCACAGAGCCATCCAGAGCTTGCATATGTATCCAACGCATTGTTGAGTTGCAGCATTGAGGATTGGAGGGTTTTCATCACTGGAGTAGGTTGCATCTACCTAATCTCTCCGACATACTCAGATTCCTTCCAGCAAAAATCAATAAGAGGCAGGGCACTTCCATGGAGACTTTTTTGACCTATTCTAATGACAGAAACCATTAGAGCAACCGCCTACAACAATAGTTCAGGTGCACTTAGCAGCAGATCCGTCTGGGGTTTGTGCGGAGTTTGACAAAGAAGATTCAGTCTTGTTCAGACACGGAGATTTGTGCAAGAACTAGGGTGACCCCTTAGAGACAGATGTTGTGGCATTCTGGCCACAAGAGCTCCCAGGGCAAGTTTGCGAGTGCATGCAGCAACTGCAGCATTTTTTTGCGTCTTTTTTGTAGTCCGACAACAATCATCCAGACATCTTCCACATTTGGAGCATATCATCTAGATCAGGTTCCTTTCTTTATTTCAGTTATTAGCATATATTGATGTGTGTATTCCAGTGCCGATCTGACCTATAAAGATCCACTGAAGAGTTTTTATCATTTCCGCATTTCATTATTCTGCCATTACTTTTAGTTAATAAAAGAAGAGCTAAAGATCCTATTGTTCAAGCATTGTGCATGCTTATATGGTTCCATATTATACATAAACATAAGTTAGAAACCCTACATTGCAAATACACCACAATTATAGCAATAAAGGCAGTTGCGTAGAACCTAGGGACAACATGCAGAGATAGATCCATACTCAGGGATATTTTAGGAGTACAATCAAGGAGAGTATACCACCCATGATATTTTCTAGTTACAAGGATATCATGACCAACATCATTGATTTCGAGCCTACAAGTGTTGAGGAGGAAGTGTACCAGTATGTTTGGTGGGATGCCATGATGGAGGAATATCACCACAGAGATGCCATGACTAGGGATGCCATGACTAGAGGTAAAATTGGTGGCGGGATCCTAGTGGATTTTACTCTTTGAAGAAGATAAACTTGGAGTGATGGAGAATACCTTCATTGCTAAGAGGGAGTGTTGAATTTTGTAGAATTAGACAAATATCTCCACATTGGATTGATTCTATCATGTGGAGATTGTCATTAATACCTATCAGTCTATAAAAATTCTCTTTAATATTTTAATTATTAAAGTGAATGTCATTTTAGAATGGAGGTTAATTAAATAAAATTCCTAAGCTTTTGGAATTAATGATTGAAGTTAATTAAATGAATTTGAGTCATTGATCTCAAGTGAGGGAGATTTAATATCATCTATTGATCACTTTGGAGATTATGTTAGGGATCATCTCAAGATTATAAAAGGTAGACAAGGGAGAGGAGGGGACACACAATGATTTGGAGTTAGTGACTCATTTGAATGAAGAAGGAATTTCACTTTGCACATTTCAATGAGAGAGAAGAATGTTGTAGCTAGAAGTTTTTTCAAGTCACTGTACTAGCAAGGAAGAGATCAAATAAATTTCTAGAGAGAACGTACAACCCATAAGAGTATCTAGCAGGGGTTATACAACCCACAATAACACTCAACAGGGACCATGCAGCTCATAGCCAACACCACATGGGTTCGTATAGGCCGTAATATCAATAGTGAAGTCGTACAATGTATGGATGGGTCGTACAAGTTTTCGTAGAGCAATCATACAACCAACACGACAATAGGCAGGGACATATTTGGCAGAGGGGTTTTCATCCAAGATTTTTGTTAAGTTTGCTTGTTGATTTGTATTCTTCTCACTGAGCCATTTTCCCTTTTATGGGAGCCTTGATTTTTATCATAATAAAATCATCTTATTGTTAGTTTTCCCTTAGGGGTTTTTCTAGGGGTATTTACCCAAACGTATTTGTGTACATGTGTTTGGTTTCCTATTTTACTTTCATTACAATTTCTAGTTAAGAATCTCAATGTTCTTTTATTTAATAGATCTACATTTTGTTTCAGCAATAATTTACTAGAAACTAATTTTGTTGTTACTGGAGTTTAAAGAAATTTAACAAGATCCAAATAAGAGTAATCACATGACCCCCTTACTATTCTATATTAGCAAAATATTCCAAGGAAATACACGTCTTACATGAATATTCTATATTTCCACATAGTCATGCCTAAACTAGGAGGACACTGAGGGAACTTTCAAGTTAAATTGGGAGGAACCGATGTTCAACAGCAAGGTGCACTGCACTTCCATATTAGCAAAATATTCCAAGGAAATACATGTCTTACATGAATATTCTATATTTCCACATAGTCATGCCTAAACTAGGAGGACACTGAGGGAAATTTTAAGTTAAATTGGAAGGAACCGATGTGCAACATCAAGGTGCACTTCCCAAGGAGGATGCACCCACAATAGTGCCTAAATCCTAGAAGAGTGTTCCCTTTGTTTCCATTAAATTTAGTTAGCATCTACTTTATGTGTGAGTATTTAGTTAGCTAGTTGCAATTTTTTACCTTCATGTTGTCGCCATTAAATTGATCTATTAATTCTCTCACACATTGGGTTATCCATTATTGTGTGGACCTATTGTAAAACTATATAAAACCATTGGCCATGATTAATAAGATTTAAACCATTTTTAACGTAATGTCCTTCATTTATATTGTTCTTTCTCTGTAACTTCTAGATTATATTGCTTTAGGTTATGCATTATATATGGAATGATTCAAAACTTGTAAAAACTATGTATCTAAATATTTGGTCAAGGATAGTCATTTATGAAAAGCTATAATTCCGGTCAACGCTTTTATCTTCCCTATATTGGTATAGTTCTACATATTCTTGTTTCAATTTAGAAATATATTTTAGATTATTTTTTCTTATCAATGAAATCTACTTTCCTTTTTAATATCAAAACATTTTGATTAAAATATAAATATTTTTTTTTAATAGTTAACGTTTTATATTTTAAAAAATTGTAATAGTTAAAAAAGAAAAATAGTATGATACATTCTATTTGATAGAATTAATTTTATTTATTAATATTTTTTACATCTCTCTAGATAGGGTGATAGGGATTTAATCCTAGAAATTGACATATGTATTAGGCTCTCATGTGCTCAAACTAGGCTTGACCCTCGAGGCCCTACTTCGTGTTGATACTGAGAGGGGGGTGAATCAATATCAAGTACAATTTAAAACCTTTTTCAACTTATACTTAAACCATTCAATTATATCTAATGATAAATGAAAAATAGTATAAGAGTTACACCAATACACAACAATACACCATGCACAATATATGAGAAAAAAACAATAGTTATTGTTCAAGGGAAGTAATGACTTCCAAAGGTAGCTACAGCTTCCAAGTGTAAAGGGAGGGATAAAACTCCAAGAGGAAGATACAATCCTCCAATATCAAAAGAGAGTTGAACTCTCCATCCTTGCCCCTTCCTTCCACCCAGGAATATACGAGAGATAATAAAACTTCACATTAAATCATCACCATCAACCAACGATCACATAGAACCTGATAATGCTTCCTGAGACTTCTTCAATTTATACAATTATTCAATTCTTATAATACTCTGATCCTGTAGATAATATTATTTAGTTTATTCTCTGAAACTTCTCCAAGTTTCACTCCTTGAATCCTCCCCAAAAATAAGTTATAGAGAGAACGGTAAACCTTGTTCAATTCTAGTTTATTTAGGAGACCAAACTTGTACATAATTCTCCATGCTCCATATTTAACATCAGATTCTAAAACTCGCACACAAGAAACTACAGTCTGTACGATTTCCAATGAAATTTGTCCCACTTTATTTGGATTCCCGACGAATAAGTTATTGCTTTTTTACCCCGAACACATGTTTATTGACTAGCTTCAAGACTAGTCAAAAAACCTATCTTCCACAAAGTGTATCTCCATAATTACAGTGAATAAAGAGATGAAAATTTTACCAAATGTACCTTGATATGTCTTCTCAATACCATAACAATTTCACCATCTGAATCGTTCTATAAAAAAAGTGATCAAAAAAATGGTAAGATGACCTGAAAATAACATACCTTAGAACAGATCACCAAAAGACTTCATCCTCCCTTGAAATCCAACCTTCTTTATTTCTGATTTCCTCTGAAATTCGACTTGTGTATCAAATGAATGTATAATGATATTTATTTATACCATTTATGTCACTTCCTTTTAACATTAGGGCCAACCTGACACTTTCTTATTTTGTAATTCTTTTCTTTAATTTTCTTCAGGACCTACATGTACTTCTTCAATTCACTTTGTCATCTTCAAAAATTTATTTCTCTTCAACCATGAGGATCCACATGACATTCCACATACCACCAGAAACAACATGATGTATAATATCCATCAATGGGTGTTTTATATGCATGTGCATTGTCCTTCATGTCCAAATACCTTCATCAATCTTGCGGTCCAAAACCCATGACTAGGGTTGACATCAATGACAACAACCAATATTCCAACAATCTCCCCCTTTGTGATTGATGAAAACACTCATTCTCCCCCTATCATCATGATACCAATTTCTCTCCCCCTTTGACATCAATGGAAAAGGGTAGGGCTTCTCCCCCTGAGTTTAATGGAAAAAGGTAACTCTCTTCTTTGGGGCTGCTCCCCTTGAATATGTGGAACTCAATAATACGTCATCCTTATTTTTTGTCTTTGGGACTTTTTCTTCCTTGGAATCCTTTTCTGTGGCTTCTATCTTCTCTCTCTTCTTCATGTCTAGGATGTATATGTTTCTTGGCCTTCTTTTTGCAGTTGCAACTAATCTTCCTGAGTTATTTCTCTGATTTTACATTTTCGGGAGTCAAACGTAAGAGTGTATCCTTGATCACACATTTTACTAACACTAAGTAGATTATGCTTCAAGTATTCAACCAATAGGACTTTTACTTCTTTTACATTTTCACTTCCAAGATGTTGAAAAGTCAACAAGAAACATGTGTCTAATTTACTTTTCCCTTAAATAAATTAGACAATAAATATTAATCCATTATTTCATTCATCACTGAGTGAGTTGGATTTGTAACAGAACTATAAGTGTAGTTAAGTGAGTTAAGATCAGTTGTACTAGTTGTAACTAAACATGCACTAGTGAGAGTTCAGTTAATCAGTGAACTCACATGCAACTGAAGATTCACCACAATTAACTACATGCATGTCAGATCCAGTGGAGACCCTGTTGAGATAACAGGTGAAAGGGACAGTTTGGCTATCAGTTGTGATTTGATCACATATGTAGTGGATATGCTTATGAGCATGTGCAAAATAGGCAATTCGTTAATGATCATTGTGAGAATTCAAATTGTAGAGATTGTGCAGAGGAGGTGGGCTGTCTGGACACAGAGAATTGGCACATGTATTTGCTAATTTGTGTATGACAGTGTGAGACGATTGTATTGTACTGAGAGCTCTTGGATTAGAGTTTTGTATGAGATTGTTTCATGATTCATGATATAAATAATATATGATAGTGGAGTTTTTAGCTTTACACTTTCCCAGTAAAACTTTTGTGTTATGTGTTCTTGATATTTCACTTTTAGATTGTGGTTTTGATCATGGTTTAATTTTCCGCAAGAATAATAGTAGAAGCAATTTTGTATTTAATAGTGGCGTATAATTGTTAGATCAGGAGAATCGCAAGAAATGCTTAATTTGTATTGAAATTTCTATATGGTATCAGAGCCACGGAGGCCACAGAGCTACAGAAGTGAGGTGAAAAAATAATTTCATTCTCTCAGGTCCCATCTCTAGCAGGGTGCGAACTTTAGTACTGTAGACTACACTCAATTCTCAAAGAAAAAATTCCTGCACCCTAGTCAAAGGAGAGGTGCAAACTTCAAGGTGATTCTCGCAGGCTACTTAAGGGAGAAGTGTGAACTTCCCTCACCCTATAGTGAAGTACAGTGTGAACTTCCCAGTCAAGTTCACAGGATATACACAAGGGGGGTATGAACTTCCCAGGCAAGTTCACAGGCTATAGACAGGCAGGGTGCGAACTTCCCTCAGGCTATTCTTAGGTGGGGTGCAAATGTTAAGCCCTAATATTGGCTCATTACCACTTAAATGGGGCATATTAGATTAGTAATGTTATTTTATTTATGTCGGATTTAGGCCATTAGTTGTGATTTAGATTAGTAATGTTATTTTATTTATGTCGGCTTTAGGCCATTAAAACCTCCTAGTCTCCTATATATACCAAGGAGACATTTTCATTTTGAATCATCTTGTACTTGAACATTTAAGTGGGGTAAAAGGAGGTTGCCCCCTCGAAGAGGCTTATTATCTGATATTATCTCTTTTTCAAGGCGTTGAGTACTTTTCTTAAGGTTTTTCTATGCTATATTGATGTTTGGTTCTTAACATATGGAATCAGAGCTTATCACCTTACCGGGCTTCCCTGTGATACCTCTCAACTCAATTTCTTTTCCTTCCAATAAAAATTTCATGAAAATTTCTTGAAAATTAAAATCCACTGTTCCTAATGATTGTAACCATTGGATTCCTAGTACAACATCTGCACCACCCATGGGTATAGCAATCATTGGAATATTCATTACATATTCCCCCATAGTAAGATTGATCTTATTGCATTTTCCTGAGCAATTGATAGTTCCTCCATCTGCAACCATTACTTGAAACTCTGG
>JASDQU010014369.1:67911-100892 GCA_032191745.1 Picea mariana
GCTAGTGTAGTATAGTTTTAGTTTCATTTTCATTTTGTATATATATATATATATATATGCATGCTTACTTTTATCCCATTATATCATATATGAGCGAGGGGTGATATCACCACCCTGAAGATTACTGATTCATTTTGTTGAGATCTAGCAGATACAGATCAGGCCATAGATGTTGAGGTTCGCATGTGCTCTACAGTGAGCACATGTCCCCGAGTTGGAGCCAGATGTTATCTCCTATCCTATGGATAACTAAGGAGATCATGTCTCGAGGCCCACGGGTCCCAGACATGGAGTGTCAAGATCCAAACAACTTGAGCTTGGCCCTGGAGGGTCCATCTTTTCTTCAGTGCATCCCATCTATCAACAGCAACATCATCCATCCCACCAGCCTGGTCCTGAAGTGGCAGTGGGTCTTGCTCCATGAGGTAATGAGTTCGGGTATCATGGTATGTGTCACTCTGATTTTCAAATCATTTGAATATGTTGCACCGAACTCTCCTTTATTTCATAATGTTAGCTTGGAAACTATGCTCTTTAACTTGTTCATACTTTGGGGGGGGGTGACAGAATTCCCTAGTAAGTTGGTTCTCCTTTAAGATGAGTTTCCACTGGGTGAGTCTATGAAAGGTCATCGTCCATTCCTTCCATACTTACCACTTTTCATCATTATCCCTCTCATCTTCCCTTACCTTGGTCCGGGCATTGGGTTTTCCACACTAGGAAGGGTTGTACATTGCCTTGTGTGAAGAAGGGCATAAATGCCCAGAGAGTAAAAGTAGTTGGCAAGAGTTAAAATCCAAAATAAAACCTTTGAGATGCTTCGCCCAAGGATTCCCGAGAAAGCAATAAAAGGATTCTCAATAAGAAAAGGGGACATGTAAGATAAAACAAAGCTCAAGGTCTAGTTGGTGGATGGGAGGTCTCATCGTGAGTCATCCTATTAGGTCCATGGGCATGTAGCGGTATGACACTACCATCTATCTAGTCACCAAACCAAAGTAGTAGCTCTTGGTGGCATAGCCAAGAGAAAGGGGGTCTCATCATGATCCAGCTTTCTCATTTCCGTGAAGTGCTTGTGGGTAATGTTGTCACCTCTAGTCACCACTCTAGGACAGTGTCCCCCAGCTTTTCCCTTGAAAATAAAAAGAAATAAGACTAAGAATAAAAGGCATTGAATGGGCTACGAAAAAATGGCATCCAAGATAAGGTGCATCTCGCCCTCTACAAAGGCACCCACGGGAAAGACCTACATTTCCCTATTATCACTGCACCCTCTGCCCAAACACTTCCCCTACACCATTTCACACACTTACATGACCTAGATTTGCTCTCACCTGGGAAACACACCAAACTTGAGGAGGATTAGCCCAATAGGACATCTTGAGACCCTCTCCAAACCTGACTTGTTAAACTGCATAACATCTTTGAGCATTTGTCTGGATAAAGGAGGGTTTGATGCACATGTTTGGGTAATTTGATTATTGGATGTGATTGGCATTTCTATGATCCCTATCACTTATGATCCCATGGAGGGCGTACTTGTTGTTTTTGCAGGACCATGCCCGGTGGACAGGTATATATGGGGAGATGATTAGCTCGGACCTCCATGGGGCAGAAAGCCCACAGATGGATGTTGTGACCCCAGCCAGGGGTAGAGAAATGTCAGAGACATGCACTAGGAAAAAGGAAGGGTGTTTCACTGGAGACACTTTGGAAGACCTAGACCCAGGGGGATATTTCCCTTCCACCTGTACATTAGCCTTAGGAGGCCCATGACATCACCATTGTGACCCTAGATGTCACCTGGCATCAGGATTGGCATTATGGAGGCAGTCGTGTGCTAATTGGCACGTGTGGCATCATCTAGGGGCTTGGAAGGCCTAACGTTTTGCCGATGATGCCCAATGTTTCACCTAGGAGGCTCAACGTCACCCTAGAAGGGCATGACATCACCTCTAAAAATGATTTTAGGGTTTAATTATTTAAATTTGTGTAAAAACGAGATTTTTCATGTAATTTGGCCATGTCGACCTTTTGGTGACCTAAAATTAATTAAAGGTCATAATTATTGTATAAATAGAGAGATAAAACTCTCATTTTTTCATGATTCACTCATCACACAAGTGGTGGTCTGAAATTCGTCCCTCTTTAAGGGTTATTGGCTGAAATTTGGTGGTGCGCACTTCTTGGAGGAGGCAAATCTTGGTGTATTTTGGAAACTTTTCATGTGGAGGATCTTCAACTAGGGTTTATGCTTGATTATGCTTGGTGAAGTAAGTGTAAAATATGCATTTMTTTATTGTGAATGAATGCTTATGGTGAATTTACTTGTTTCATGTCTAATATTATGAAATTTCTTGCTTGAAACCCTAGGAGAAAGACATATGTTACTATATTTTTCTCTATAGTTTTCCACTTGCTAAAAATTCTTGAAAGGCACCTATATAAAAGTGGATACTAGAKCCCTATCATTGTAGCACTCTAGTAACCCTACTTCCTTTCCCATTGCATATTTTATTTCAATTTGTCTAAGAAAAAGAGAAATCGTTAGGGCCTAATTTTTGTTACTTTCTAGCAATTATCTCTAGGAGTTGGATTTTTTAGGCCTTGGGCTACCAACACCTCTCTCATCCTCTCCATCCCCTTTGACAAAAAATTATCATTGTTATTTTCCTCTAAGAATTGTTGCTGCCATCATTGACTCCATTACCCTAGAAAGGCACTAATCTACCCATTACAATTGTTGATTGATCAAACAATTTTCAAAACCTCTTCCCTTGAACACCTACTAACTCCTACTAACCTTAGATTAGCCTAAATCATTAACCTACTTGTTGTTGTTGCAAAATATTGCTACATCCATCTAACAGCAGCAAATTAACCCTAAAAGTGACATGCTATGCTAGTTATACATTGCTAAAACTACTTGTGACTATCTATTATCAATTGGCCTAGTTTAAGCTATTATTTCAAGTCTTTTATCAAGCATTTTGAAGCGTAATTATTGTGGATGTTGCAAATTTCTTATTGTTATTATAAATTGTTATATTACTGCAGCTTTATATCAGCTAGTACATTTATTAAGAGTTCATCATCTTAAGAAGCACTAATATCATTTTGGTACTTGGAAAGTGCCCCTTTTTGCCTTGTTGTCTTATTCTGGGCAGGTACATAATATTATTTATTTTCTCCATCTTCAATGGTATTTAAAGAACCTTTTAACTTGAATGATCTGTGAGAGGGGAAGTATTTCCTTTTGTCATTTTCCTTAGCCTTCTCAAACCCCCAAGTCACTGGGGATGTCTCCCCTGGGCTATTGCGACATACTCCTAATAGAAAAAGATTTCCTATTAAGGTGACATTTATAGTTCATTCCCAGTAACGCCAATTTTGTATCCACTTGCCTTGGTATTTTGGGCAAGTACAAATTGTGTGATTACACACCTACATTAAAAACATACCTTGTGGTGCTCCTCCTGCTATATTTATCACCTTCCATATCTGAATCAACATATCCATGTAGAATAGTGTTTGAACCTCCAAAACATAATGCATGAGTAGAAGTACCTTTCAAATACCTGAGAATCCACTTTATTGCCTCCCAATGTTCTTTACCTGGANATGCATGAGTAGCAGTACCTTTCAAATACCTGAGAATCCACTTTATTGCCTCCCAATGTTCTTTACCTGGATTGTTCATATACCTACTCACAACTCCCACTGCATGTGCAATATCTAGTCTTGTGCAAACCATCGCATACATCAAGTTGCCAATTGTTGATGAATAAGGGACCTTGGACATGTATTATATATCCTCCTGTGTCTTGGGACATATTTATTTGGTTAATTTGAAATGGTTGGCCAAAGGTGTACTAATTGGTTTTGCATTCTCCATTTTAAACCTCTCCAACACCTTCTCTATGTACTCACCCTGACACAATGTCAATTTGTGATTTATCCTGTCTCTTGTTATTCTCATACCAAGAATTTTCTTTGCAGCACCCAAATCCTTCATCGCAAATGAATTAGCTAATTTCTTCTTGAGCACATTTATATACTTCATATTAGACCCTACAATAGCAAGATAATATAGATTCCATTTTATAGCCTTTTAAAATAAATACAATGATCAGAATGACATCTACTGTAACCTTGTTCTGTCATAAACCTTTCAAACTTCAAATACCACTGCCTTGGAGCTTGCTTTAGGCCATACAAGCTCTTCTTCAACCGGCATACCAAATTCTCCTTCCCTTTGACCTCATACCCTTGTGGTTGTTGCATATAAATTTGTTCCTTCAAATACCCATGGAGAGAAGTTGTTTTTACATCTAACTATTCAAGATGCAAATCTTCTACTGCCACAAGACTTAAAATAGTCCTAATTGAAGTCATTTTAACAATAGGAGAAAATATTTCATCAAAATCTATACCTTTGTTTTGTGAAAACCCCTTTCCAACAAGTCTAGACTTGTATCGCTTTTTGCCTTCATCTTCTTCCTTCAACCTGTAAACCCATTTATTCTGCAATATTATTTTTCTTGCAGGCAACTGAACCAAGTCCCAAGTCTGGTTATTTACCAAGGAATCCATTTCCTCTTGCATGCCTTGATCCCACTTCTTTTTAGTCTCTACCTTCATTGCCTCTTTATAACATTCTGGTTCACCAGAATCAATCAACAATAAATAATACAATGAAGGAGAGTATCATTCAGGGGGTCTACTTAACCTGGTAGATATTTTAACAACACTTGTAGGAATTTGACGTACCTGATGATCCTGTTGTTGTACATTTTGGATTTTTGGTACCTTTGAAAAAAAAAAATTCAGTGATCTCATCAAGCATTATGTATTATGGTTTTTATTTTTCTTGTATATTTCCCTGCAACCGATCTTTGTACATGACCTTCTCATTGAATATGACATCTCTACTCCTAATGATTTTTTGATTTTCATAATCCCATAAGCGATAACCAAAATCCTTAACATTGTATCCAATAAAGGTACACTTCTTGGATTTTTCCTCAAGCTTTGTTCTATTTTCTTTATCAATATGGACAAATGTTTTACAACCGAAAGTCTTCAAAAAAGAATAGTTTACCTTTTTACCTGTCCATGCCTCCTCTGGAATTTCACCATCCAAAAAGATTGAAGTTCCTTTGTTTATTAAGTAAACATCAGTATCTACAGCATCTGCCTAGAACTGTAAGGGAAACCCAGCATGTAATCCCATACTCCTTGCAGGCTCCATGATTGTCATGTTCATCCTTTCTGACACACCATTTTCTTGTGGCGTTCCTGGAACTGTCTTCTCTCTACAAATGCCATGGTATGAACAGTAATCATCAAACTCCTTGCTGCAATATTCACCTCCATTGTCTGATCTGAGACACTTCAACATTTTTCTTGTCTCATTCTCAACCAAAGATTTCCATTTCTTAAAAGTATCAAAAACATCATATTTTTTTCGAATGCAATAAACCCAAGTTTTTCTAGTTGCATCATCAATAAAAGTAACATAATAACGAGAGCCAATAAAAGATGATACCTGAGTTGGTCCCCATACATATGTATGCACAAGCTCTAACCTTTCACTCTTCTTTTATTTTCTGACTCTGAGAAATCTGACTCTCTTTTGTTTTCCATAAACACAATGCTCACATAAATCCAAATCAATTTGTTTAAGATCTGGCAACAAATTTATTTTGTGAAGTATCTGCATCCCCTTCTCACTCATGTGTCCAATCCTATGATGCCACAGTGTTGTATCCACTCTTGTAGAAGCTAAAGAGATAGAAGAGTTAGTATTACCAATACATAAATACAATGTACCTACCTTCTCTCCTTTTGCTATCATGAGTGATCCTTTGGTGACCTTCCACACCTTATCTGTAAATACGGATATACAACCTTCACTTTCCAATTTCCTTGTTGAAATTAAATTTTTCCTTAGGTCTAGAACATGTATTACCTCTTTCAACAACCATCGGTTTCCATTCCTTTGCTTTATTTTTACCTTTCCCATTCCAACAATTTTGCATGGTGCATTATCACCCAAATGAACATGTCCAAAATCACCTTGAACATAATCTAGAAAATATTTCTTATGGGGTGTGGAATGAAATGAAACCCATGAATCTATTAACCAAGACTCAAAAATATTGTCTACAAAAATAATCAAAGCATCTTGTAGCACATCACCTATTACATTTGCTCCCTGATTTTTCTCCTGTTGTTCGTCTCTTTGTTTCTTTGGAGCTCTGCAGTATTTCTTCAGATGTCCTTTCTTCCCACAATTCCAGCACTCTATCCTTCCCATTTTGGATTTGGATCTACCCTTCCTAGAATTCTCGTGGTTCCTTGATCCCTTTCCTCTATCCTTTTGTCTTCCCCTGTTCTCCATGTTTAATGCATTACCTAATGTCTCACTTGTGTTTTTCCATCGCATTTCCTCGCTAAGGATAACACCAACAACATCATCAAATTTTAAAGTGTTTGAACCAGAGACAGAGTTACTTATAACCATGACCAATTCCTTCCAGCTTTCTAGCAATGAGCAGAAGATTATAAAATCCATGACCTCATCATCAAAGTCCACTTTTATAGAACTTATCTAATAATTAATTGTATTAAATTCATTTAAATGATCTGCAAAAGACCCACCTTCTGACATATTCATATTAAATAACCTCTTCATTAGGAATACCTTATTGGACGTCGATGGTTTTTCATACATTTTAGCCAATGCATCCATCAACTCCTTTGTTTTCTTTTCTTTAGAAATATTGAAAGCCATCGACGCTGCCAGGCTCAGCCATATCGTTCCTAGTGCCTTTCTATCAAGAACCTCCCATTCTTCATCCTTCATGGTCATCAGATTCTTTGTTATTCCACCCAATGGTAGAAATAGATCCTTGTGATATAATTAATCTTCCATCTTCATCTTCCATAACTGGTAGTTTTGGCCGTTAAATTTCTCGACCCTAAACTTTCCATCTTCTGCCATTGCTCCCACTCGAACCAAGAACCCTCTTTTCCTGCGAGTTACCTTTTGCTCTGATACCAATTGTTAAAAAAATAGGATCGTGGAGCAATAAAATAAAACAAATGTGGAAATAAAACAATGAATATAGACAATACAATAGAGACATAGATATACATGGTTCACCCAGTGTGGGCTACGTCCACCAAATAAATTGTCTAGTCCTTCCTTTTTATTATCCAGAAAAATGAAGGGATACAACCTACAGCACACCCGATGTAACTTCCTCTTCTTGATCTCACAATATCCTATCTCAAAATACAATATTCGCAATGATACATAGCCGCAATACAATTCCCTCATAAAAGAGGGTTTCCTTCTAGGGTTAAAAACCCTAACATAACTTCTACTGTCAAATTTGTGACCTTATAATGAACAGTCCAGATTTACTTTGAAATTATAATATACATTTACAAGGCAATTTTTCCTTCAAGGGAAAGCCCCCCCTGCAACCCCCCCTCATGGATGGGTGTACAGTATTATGAGGTGTACAGTCTTCATGGGGTATAAACATGACTGAAAACAAAGACCTATGAAACAGGAAGATAATCAGGCTCCACAACCAACAATCTCCAAGGTTATATAACAGTATGGATTAAATCTATCTTATCTCGAACCTGTTATATCATATAAACAATTTGGTTTTTTGAATGATAGACAAATCCACAAAGCATTGGGATTGATTAGGAAGGTCTCTACTCAATCAAGGCAAGGAAGATGCCTTAATTTATCATCAAACTTGACCCTTTCAAGGCCTATGATAATTTCAAATGGTCTTATTTAAGATCAATGGCGTTGCATATTGGATTTAGAGGTGAAGTTTTCAAATGGGTGGAGGAATTTTATTCTTTGGTTTATTTTTCCTTATTTGTTAATGGCTTCGCTGATACTTTTTTTAATCCATACAAGGGCTTGAGACAAGGATGTATTTTATCTTCTCTTTTGTTACTTTTGGTAGCAAAAGGACTTAGTAGATCCCTGATTCTTTTTGGTTTCTCTAGAGGCTTAAAAGGGATAAAATTGGGAAGAAATTGAATTCTAACCCATTTATTGTTCATTGATGATGTATTATTAAAATGGTTATATCAGAGATACTCAAATTTATTAGTGGGTTCTATAGGTTTATAGTAAAGTAACAAGGATGGAGATTAATATTGTTAGGATAAATGTAACTCGGTGAAAGAGTCAAATTTGTTTGGTCAACAATGGTGGTTTTGAGCACATGGTATTGGTGACCCGTGGATTACATGTAATGAAAGCTTATAAAAAGTTGGTGATACTCCATTGTAATGTGTCGAGAGTTGAGTGGTGAAGGCTCATTTGGCCAGGGTCAGGAGGTTGGTTGGATTGGCCAGCTTTGTTCAAGGAACTAATAGATCTATTAGCTAGTTTTTCTCGGTTTGGGTTTTCCAAGATAAATCTTGTGCATGATTTATGTGTTGATAAATATCATGTGATTTATGTATGCATGTTGCTATGATTTGAAATTTTATTTTTCTCTGGCATTTTTATTTCCTAACAACTAGTATCAGAGTGATAGTTAATGACGATGAAAATAAAGACATGGATGTCGGAGTACAAAGCTAGGGTTTAAATCCCTAGGGGACGTTGAAGGCCACGGGAGACTTAAAGAGTAGAGGACAAGTTGTGTGTGAGTGGTGAAGCCATGGGATTCAGGTGCATGTGTGTGTAGAGGGCATGAAGGTGAGTGGTGAGGGCTCACTTGGCCAATTTGGCTCGGAGTGTGCGAAGGATATATGGATTGGATGCTTGGATATGTCAGGTGTGGTTGGATTTGTTCTCTGATTGCAGATCTACCAAGAAGCGAGCATAAAGAGTTGGATGAATGGAAAGGCAAGAGAATGGAGACATAAGTGTCGGGATAGAAACAATGAAATATATATATATATATATATATTACTTTGGAGAGAAAAATTTAAATTACATGTAAATGGGCATATGACTATAAGACCAGGTTAGGCATGTGTACCCCAGGTTAGGAGTTTCATCGATAAAGTCTAGACGTAAACCTAGGTGATAGGGGGAGCATGCAGGATTCCTAGATACTCTGAATTTGAGAGAGGTTTGGCTAGATTTGGTCATGGGAAACCCCAAGTCAAGTTTAAAAGGAAGAATGTTAGRATAAACTTGACTTGGTGAAAGAGTGAAAGTTGTTAAGTCAACAGTAGTGGTTTCGGGCACATGATATTGGTTACCCATGGTATTGAACATGTGGATTACATGTAATGAAATCCTATAAAAGACTTGTGATACTCGATTGTAATGTGTCAAGAGTTGAGMAATGAAGGCTCACTTGGACAGRGCTAGGACATTGGTCAGCTTGGCCAGATTTGGCCAAGGGAAATAATAGATATATTGTTGGTTGGTTTTTCCCATAAGGGTTTTTCAAGGTAAATCATGTGTGATTTATGTATGCATGTTACTATGATTTGAAATATTGTTTTTCTCTTGCATTTTTATTTCCTAACCATTGGTATCAAAGTGATAGTTGATGATGATGAAAAGGAAGAAGTGAATGTTAGAGTATAGAGCTAGGGTTTAAATACCTAGGGGACATTGAATGCCACAGAGAACTTAAAGATTAGAGGACGAGCCGCATGTGGATGGTGAAGTCATTGGAGCCAGGGCCATGTGCATGTAGAGGGCCTGAAGGTGAGCGATGAAGTCTCACTTGTTCAGTTTGGCTCGGAGTGTGTGAAGGATATATGGCTTGGATGCTTGGATCTAATGGATGGATATGTCAGGTGTGGTTGGATATGTTTTTTGGTTGTAGATATACCAAGAAGTGAGCATGAAGAGCTCGAGGAATGACAAAGCGAGAGGATGGTGGCATAAGTGTTGGGATAGCAACAATGAAAAAAAAAATTATGGAGTTGAATGTAAATGGGAATATGATTGTAAGAACTAGTTAGGCATGCATACCCCAAGTTTGAAATTTCATCGGTAAAGTCTAGACATAGACCTAGGTGATATGGGGGAGCATGTGAGATTCTCGTATACCCTGACTTTGAGGGAGATTTAGCTAAATTTGTTCATGGGAAACCCCGACTCAATTTTAAAGGGGGGAATGTTAGTATAAACTTGACTCAGTGAAAGAGTCGAAGTTGTTAGGTCAACAATGGTGGTTTTGGGCACATGGTGTTGGTGACCCATGGTATTGAGCTCGTGGATTACATGTAGTGAAAGCCTACAAAAGGTTGGTGATACTCCATTGTAATGTGTCAAGAGTTGAGCGATGAAGACTCACTTGGTAGGGGCCAGGATATTGGTCAGCTTGGCCAAGTTTGGCCAAGGGAAATAATAGATCTATTGTTGGATGGTTTTCCCGTAAGAGTTTTCCATGATAAATATCATGTGATTCATGTGTGTTTTTGCTATGTTATTGGTATTTTTATCTCTCGCACGTTTTTTTCCTAACAAATATCA
This sequence comes from Picea mariana, assembly GCA_032191745.1. Classification (NCBI taxonomy): domain Eukaryota; kingdom Viridiplantae; phylum Streptophyta; class Pinopsida; order Pinales; family Pinaceae; genus Picea; species Picea mariana. The sequence goes on from JASDQU010014369.1 coordinate 78,401, forward strand.
CAAAATCTTTCATCTACTTTCATAAGACAATGTTGGGGCATGAAACAGACATCGAGGATTTGCTCCCTTTTTAAGTTATGGATTTCAATTACAAGTTTAAATATCTAGGTTTTGAATTGAAGGAAAATAAGTATGGATATAGAGATTATTTATGGCTTTACAATAAAGATTGAAAGAAGGGTCCACTCATGGTCTACCAGATGACTATCCATAGGTGGAAGAAATATTATAGCCAGTATTGTTTATTGGCATTCATTAGCATATATACCTAAAGGGATCCTTAATTAGATAAGGAAATGGGAAAGATATCTCGTGCCAAAGAAACTATGGGAATGGGGCCTTAAGAATATTTACCATTTTAGCAAAGCATTGGTTGCTAAGAGCCTTTGGAAGCTCATTTCTGGAGATGGTTTATGGCAAAGGAGCTTGATCCAAAAGTATGCGGAGCCTATTACTTTGGAAGAACGGATTAGGTCCTCGAATAAGAGTAAACAAAATGCATCTATTATATGGAAATCTTTGGTACTCTTCTTTCCACAAGTGGAAAATTGGTTGGCATCAAAAATAGGAAATGGGATCAAGATTTTCATTGGTATAGATCCTTGGATTGGATGTGAAAATTTGTACAAGATCATTAAATGATATTTAAATGGTAGGCTTATAGCCTTTCCATTTCACCAACATGGATTCCTATGTCTCTTATCGCATTGTTATGTAAGCTTGAAAGAAAATCTTGATTGGTGATCTTGAACTATCATGTCTTAAAACTTCAAGGAACTGATCCAATGACTTGTTAGCACRTAGTAACTCTTCAATTCATTCCATACAAAGTAGTTATTCTATTYGCACGCATTAAAGAAATAAAATAACTATGAAACACTTATCCTTGCAACCAACACAAGTATGATAGCTCAACACTCACTCTTCTTTGCAACCAACACATAGTTAAGAGACTTAGCACTCATAAGTAAACAAGATATGTGTTTAGAAATARAAATAGGGATGTGGCACTATGGCATTCATGTTAATSAATAAATCTGTCATAATCCAAAATTATGAAACTCACTCCATCCAACCAAAGATAAGTCGACTTTCCTGAAGATGAAGTCGACTATTTGCATTGGAAAGTTCACACAAGGTTGTTGGAATAATGTTTCATTTGTCAAATTCTAGATTAAGTATTGTTAGTTGTTATATCTTGAAGGTTTAATTTGAGTTAGAGAAATATGGTCGAGATATTTGTGGACATATTGTTGAGTGATTTTAGGACATGATTGTTTAGAGTGTTAGCTTGTGCATATGTATAAATATTGCTCTTGTTAATGAAATACTTTGAGTTGTTGTGCGTGAATGTTGAATTTTTGTTGCTCCATTAATGTTGGTTGTATTTATTCATTTGGTATCAAAGCTTGGTTGAGAGACTTCATCTCACTACTACCATGTTTAACCTAGATGCTTAGCATGCATGAACACTCAATATGTACAAATGTGATGCATAGTTTGGCTCGCGGTTTGGTGTATGATAACGTACGAGCATGGTCTAGTTTAGTGTACAAATGCATAATTATTAGTGTAGATAATTTTTGTGGGAAAGTGTCATGACCTTGATCTTGACCTCAATATTAATCTAGCTCATTTGATAATTGTATGATTCATCATTTTATCAATTTTATTATTCCTGCTATTTACTTTTTAAAGAAATAAATTATTCAATATTTGCATTCGAATTGAGGTTGTACAAATTTTACCACATTCCTGTGAAAGGTAGACTGGAGAATTGGCTCATTCCAGGGAGATCTTTGTTGAAAGTTTTTTTTGGCAATGCCAACCATCACCGAGGAAGACTTGTGCATTCGGGCAAGAGAGGACAACAAACACCAAGCTTGCTAAAATCGTAGTGCAGTTTTGATTTTTATTGGTTTAATCTTTTTTAAGCATATAGTTGATTTGGAGTTGCATTGGAGCTACAGAAACTCAACAATAATAGTTGGTGGGTTGTTTTTGTTGGACCAGGAGACATGGAACGGTTTCTACTCATGGTATTAGATCATAAATGAATTGCAAAGTGTTGATTTATTTTTTTATGGTATAGTTTGAGAGAAGTTCATTGAATGATTGGAAATGTAATCATTTTTTGTAAAAATATTTATACTTTTTTCACAGGACTTTGTAAAGGGTTATGACTTCTTTCATCTCTCCTTAAGGGAAATCTCGAGCAAAGAGCATCAGATTTTGGAAAAGGGTTTATCCCTTATTTTTACTATGTTGTGATGCATTTTTTCTTGTACTCTCAAAATTAATAAAAGATACTTATTGGTGGTAGTTGAGTCCCGATTTTTAGAACATTTGTTCTTGTCCCTGGTTGAAGTGGAACAATGTGTGTTCTCCCTTTCTCTTTTTTTGGTGTCTTGTTCATTTTATTCTCATGGAAACAAGCAATATTGTTCTACCAAAACTCACAAACATTAATTATTTTTATTGGAGCAAAAGAATGCAACCCATATTTATCAGCAAATATTTATGGAAAATTGTAATTGATGGCTATGTTATGCCTTCTGATGAATAATACAAAGCTTTGGATGCTATAGGAAAGAAAAAATTTAAGGGAACTCATCAAGAGGGGTAATGAATCACTTTCTTTGTTAGACAACGTAGTTGATGAATCAATTCTTCCAAAAACTAGTAAAGCACAATCTTCTAAACAAGCATGGACAATATTAAAAAACACATATAAAGGACCAGCAGTCACTAAATTACAAACATTAAGGTGTAAGTTTGAAAATTATAAGATGCAAAATAATGAATCTATGAATGATTATATGAACAAAATACAGGATCTTGTTAATCAAATGAGGACGTTGGGTGAAGAAGTTTCAAAAAAAGGATGATTGAGAAGATTTTAAGGAGTCTTGTGCCGAAGTTTGGAAGTTTGAAATGGTCGCCACCAGTGTCATGGTTTCTAAATATATCGATGTAATGAGAATTGATTAATTAAGTGGTTATTTATTAGCTATTGAAGAAATTTCTTCAAGTAAACACATGGAAAATGCTTTCTCTACAAGGTATAGAGGACAACGAACAAGCAGAGGACAATTTCATAATCAATGTTTTCATAATCAGAACAGATATAAACAGAATTCTTGGGAAGTGTATCTACTTCAAGAGGCAGAGGAAGAATTCCAAGTCAGTTTAGAGGAAGAAGCAGAGAAGGATCTCGTGGAAGAGGAAGAGATGGATCTTGAGAAACACAACAATCACATTGTTATTATTGTCACAAATTTGGTCATATTGAGAAAGATTGTTATGAAAAATTGTGTGATAATGAACATAAAGGTGCCAATACAATTTTTGAAGAAACCATAAATGAGAAGTTATTCATATCAAGTTTGATGGCACACAATGAAGAGAGTGAAGCTTGGTATGTTGATTCAGGATGTTCAACTCATATGACATCTTAGGAAGAGTTGATTACTAAAATAACTGACAATTATTCTGGTAAAGTTATATTTGGTAATGATAGTGTTTCAGAAGTAAAAGGGAAAGGTATAGTTGCAATACCATCATTTCATGGAAAGAAGAAGTTAATTGATGATACTTTGTTGACATCGGCATTGAAGAAGAACTACTTTATGTAGGACAGATGATGGAGAAAAACTACAAGTTAGTAATTGATAATAAAGAATGTTTAATCATGGATAACTTAAACAAAAATGTAGTAGTAGCAATAGGGGAAATGGTTGAAGATGAAATTTTCAAGCTTTCTTTTGATTCAAGTAATTCACACAGTTTGAATGTTATAGAAGAAATGAATGGCAGGTTTTGGCATTTAAAGATGAGACATTTGAATTTTCAGATTTTGGTATTGTTAAGGAAGCATAACAGGATGGATGGTCTTCCTTATATCAAGATGGATGATCAAGTATGTGAAGGGTGCATTTTTGGGAAACAACACAAGGAAATTTTCTCAAATAGAACATGGAAGGATAGAGAACTTCTAGCACTAATACATTCAGATTTGTGTGGTCCAATGGAGATTGTTTCTTTTGGAAAGGCACGCTATTTTCTCACCTTTATTGATGATTATTCCAAGATGACTTGGATATATTTTTTGCAGGAGAAGTATGAAGTGTTTTCTCATTTTCTTGAGTTTAAGGAATCGGTTGAAGAGAAAAGTGGTTTGAATATTCTCACCCTAAGAACATATAATGGGGGAGAATACAAATCAAATGAATTTTTTAATTATTGCAGGAAGAATGGAATAAAGTGAGATATTACCAATTCTTAACCTCCTCAACAAAATGAAGTTGTGGAAAGGAAAAATCAGACCATACTTTAAATGGCTTAGAGCATGTTAAAAAACAAGTCTCTTTGAAATGAATTTTGGGCCGAAGCAGTGCACACCGAAGTTTACACTCTCAATAGATGTCCTACAAGAGCAATATTGAATTTTACTCTAGAAGAAGCATGGTCAGGATACAAACCAAGTGTTGCACGTATGAAATTTTTTGGTTGTGTTGCATATGCACATGTTCCTAAGGAAAAGAGGAGAAAATTGGATGATAAAAGTATGAAGTGCATTTTTATTGGATATACTATTGAAACAAGAAGTTACATGTTATTTGATTCTCAAGAAAACAAGGTTATAATAAGCAAAAATGTTGTGTTTGATGAGCAGGGAATTTATCAACTAGAACATGTATAGATAGAATTAAGAAAGGATGAAGTAGTAATTGGTGATGGATCTAGTTCTAAGATAGATGAAGTCAAGACGAATCCTAAGTGGTTGGCTAATCAAAGGTCATTTTGAAAGTAAGTATGAATTTTTCTCTTATGACTAAGGTAATGACTATGGATGAACCATATTGTTATGTAGAAGCATCAAAAAGGAAAGAATGGAATTAAGCGATGGAAGCCTTGATAAAAAATGATACATGGGACTTGGTCAGATTACCTAAAGGGAAGGATGTAATTGGGACTAAATGGGTGTATAATACTAAGTACAAATCAAATGGTACAATTGATAAATATAAAGCATGTTTAGTTTCTAAAGGTTATGCATAGAAAGAAGGCATTGATTATAAAAAAACCTTTTCTCTAGTGGAAAAGATGGACACAATAAGAATGGTTCTTTCATTGGCTACACAGTACAAATGGATAATTTGTCAAATGGATGTCAAATTAACTTTCTTAAATGGTTATGTAGATGAAGAAATTTATGTAGATCAGCCTGAAGATATTGAGATTCCAGGAAAAGAAGATCGAGTTTATAGGTTAAATAAGGCTTTGTATGGCCTCAAGTACGCACCAAGATCTTGGTATTCAAGGATTAATAAGTATTTCCAGGATCATGGCTTAGTCAAGAGTTCATATGAACCCAATCTTTATATTCTTCAATCAAGTCAAGATAATTTAGTTGTTACAATATATGTTGATGATTTGATCTACACATGGAACAATTTTGATTTGTTTTAGAAGTTTAAGTCACACATAATTGTTGAATTTGAGATGACAGATCTTGGTGAGTTGCATTATTCAATTGGGTATTGAAGTATGGCAGAAGAAAGATAGTATTTGTATGTCACAAGCTAAGTATACTTGGGATATTTTGAAGAAATTCAACATGTTGAGTTGCAAGACAGCAACAACTCCTTTGGAAGTCAATTTGAAGTTATACTAACATGATGACTCCAATCTAGTATGTGTTACTCTATATCGTCAATTCCTTGGAATTTTGATCTAATTAATTACAACTCAATGAGATATATATTTTTTAGTCAATATGGTATCAAGATTCATATCAGAACCCAAGGAATTGCATTGTAAAGCAGTTAAGAGGATTTTGAAATATCTACGTGGTATAGTTGTCTATGGTTTAGTATACAAATCTATAAAGGATTTCAGGTTGCATGGATGACGGGAAATTGACTTCAGGGTATTCATTCAGCATGGGTTCAGCAACAGTTGCTTGGAGTAGTAAAAAGAAACCTACGATTTCTCTCTCCACAACAGAAGCAGAGTATAAATCAGCAGCTACAACAGATTGTCAAGTAGTGTGGTTAAGAATAATTATGGAGGATCTACATGAGTAGTAGGATCAACCCACTCAGTTGATATGTGACAATCAAAGTGTTATTCAAAAGACCAAGAATCCAGTTTTTCGCAAGAAGACCAGGCATATTGATATTCAGTATCATTTTGTTCGAGATTTGGTTCAGCAAGGTGTGATCGAGATCGTGTATTATAGAACAAAAGAACAAGTGGCAGATATCTTCACCAAAGGAAAAGTTCTGCAAATTCAGAGATGATATTGGAATATTTCCAAATGATCATTATGGGGGAGAAATGTTGGAATAATGTTTCATTTGTCATATTCTAGATTAATTATTGTTAGTTATATTTTGAAGGTTTAATTTCAGTTAGAGAAATATGGTTGAGATATTTGTGGAGAGATTGTTGAGTGATTTTAGGAGATGGTTGTTTAAACCATTAGCTCATGCATATGTATAAATATTGCTCTTGTTAATGAAATACTTTAAATTGGTGTGTGTGAATGTTGAATTTGTGTTGCTCAAATAATGTTGGTTTCATTTCTTCAAAGGTGAGTCAACCCTCCAAGCCTAGTGAAAACTAAACTAAAAATTGATTACCCAGTGAAAAGTCTATTATTGTGTTTGTACGTTTTTCAGGAAGTCATCCATCTCTTACTAATAAAGGGGATGTACAAGCAGTTAGGAAACTACGTGGAGTGAATATTTCTCTTGCAGTTCTACAACGGACTATATAAATGTTGTAATAGACATAAATATATAAAATATAAATATAAATATATAATAACTAATAACTAATATGTAATGAAGAAACACATCCTAATGAAATGACACGTCCCTTAGTGAAAGGGAACCCCTATGTGGGTGTATGTATATGGCTCTCATTTGTAATCATCATCCACACTATCATATTCATATTCATATTCTCAGTCATTTATTCAATATATTATTTATCCACATTGATTTATTTATATTGTTCCAAATATTTTAAATGTGTGTGATTTGAACCGGTTTGGTTCATCACATTTGGTATCAGAGAAAGTCTGATCTCGGCCTTTGGTCACCAGGCATTTGGTAAAATTGCATTTCCATTGGCAACAAAACCATTGGCCTTTTGGCCACATTGAATGTGGGAAAGGTTTCTCTATCTCTGGTCTTGACCAAAAATATATTGTCTCAATCAAAATTTTCTTTAAAGAAATTAGCATTCCATTGCAAGATCAAAGAAATCAGATATCAAGAAGACAAATTAAAGAAAGAAAGAGAACAAATCATGAATGGTGAAAAAATCCTTAGCGCAATAAAGAAGGCTCAAAATTAAAAATTAAAATTTAAAATTACAAGGGAATCATGTTGGGTATTCTTAGCACCAGTTGTCATCAAGCAACCAGCAACTGGAAAGGTTGTTTGGCATCATAAATTGGTGATACCCACCATATTTTCAATCTTCCTTCCTCAATTGTCAATTTCGTTCTCTTCTCTCAATTGTCAATTCTATTTTTTTCTATTTTTTGTGGAGTTTGAATCACCAAACAAAGCCACTTGCAAAGATATACCTACAATTGTTGTGTGGGATAGGTCATAAAAGGTTCAAATGAAATCGTGAATCGAGATTGAGTCGGCAAGGGATCACATCCATCAAAAAAAGCACCACAACTAGTGACAAATACAGTGTGTAACCGATTCGACGCATGGGTGGATAGGAAATTATTTTTCGAGATCCAAGGGTTTATTCAGTTCAAAAATTAAATTGTAAACGGTCGCATAAACTCCCACGATTATTGGAAAATTCAAAGTCGTTGTTGTATTAAACATCGGTAGGGTTAGGTACTGTCACCCAGGTTAAACAATTGAGACCATCCAAAAAGTAAATATGCAACAATGTTTTATGTTTGTCCTTAACCGTAAAAGAATTGAGTTTTTGACCTGTAAAAAATCATGGAGATTGTATCCAATAACCACTAACAAGTTATCGATGGCGTGGAAATTGAGGGGTCATTTATGGTTGTACTAAGTCGTTTCCCTATCGTGGTTAAAACAAACTTTGTCATTTAGAAAAAAAGGAAGAATAAAAGTGCAAAATTTCCATTCCAAGACGAAGTATCTCATAAATTGAAGATCAATAAAAAATTTCAATTGTTGTATATTAAAGAAAAGCCCAAATATTAGTACATCAATGTTTTCAAGGAAATTAATAAAGGTGAAGTGGTTATACACTTATTAATTTTAGTGAGACCCTTTAGTGCGCATCCACTAAAATTTAGGAGTATAATCAATTAAAGGGGTCATTAAGTCCCACTTCGAAATTATAGTGAAATAAAGAGGATATTATTAACATTTATAAAGAAAAAAGGATTATAAAAGTTTAAGTTCCAAAGTTCAATAAAAAGGGGTTCACCACATAAAGGGGAATACCAACATAGTATTATTTATTGCAAATTTTGGACGAAAACAAAATGGATTATAGTAATGAGAAAAAAGAAAGATTTCCTAGAACTTCAAAAAAAATGCTTTAGTGCTACTTAGAGTCCAAGGGACACTTGGAGGGAAAGATATCACTATTTCTATTACACCCATTGAACATAATAATTATGTTAGTATTGAATTCACTAACCAATTAGTAATTCTTGAGTCAAATACAACTAAAAGATAGGCTTGTGGAATGAAAAACAATATGACATAAGCTATTTACAGCTAAACATTGGAGATTATACCTTTGTATCACCATTCACTGTTGGATCTTTATGGAGAGATGATGGTGACATACTTTTGGGTTCACCGTGGATGGAAACAGTAGGGTCCTTCATCTTAAACATGAAAAAGAAGTTTTTGACATTTTCCTACAAGAAGAAGAAGATAATGTTACAGGACGTTAAATTGGATTCAGATACAGTAACATCAGAATATCTTAAAGATATCGCAAAGATTATCCTTCAAGATAATTAGAAGATAGTACAAAATGTACAAAAAGAATTTGACAAGGTTATTGCAGATAAAGATGAAGAAATTTTTCACCTTAAGAATCTTAGTCAGAATTTGATCGCACAGATTAAGAAGTTAAAAGGTGAGAAGAAGTCACAATAATAAACACAAAAGCAACTTACCCGCAAGAAATCGTTGATTGATAAAGAAACAATGACTGATCCCATCGAAGTAAAGAAGTCATCAACCATAAAAATCCAAGTTGTAGAGAAAGGAACAAATACAAATTCAATGGAAGAAGGGACAACTTCAAATGTTGGAATACAAATGATGGAAATTCCAAGTATACTTACTAATATAAGTTCATCGATTAACAATGTAACATCAGTGCATTGTTAATTTCTCCTCAACCTAGCACCTGATAATTAGTTTCAAATAGAATTTATTATTGAATAAAAACATAGTTGTTTTTTTAACAAAACATTACAGCGGAAGCAAATAAGGAAACCATACACAAAGTACACATGTAATTTCTAGGTAAAATACCCCTAGAAAAATACCTAAGGGAAAACCAATACCTTGTTGATTTTATTAGAACAATATCTGGGCTCACGTCCTAGGATAATGGCCCACCTGAGGAATAATACAATGCAGCAAAATAGTCTAGCCTATCACACCTGGTGTTAAGTACCAAATACCTTAACACAAAAGCACCACAATAGATCCAAGAACAATATAGAAAAATATCCACTTTATTAATCTGAAACCCTTAGGGTAGGGAAACATCATACAATAGATCCTATTACGGAGGGTCCACTCGTGTTCATTTTCCTCTTCGAGGGGGAAACCTCCTAATGAGATACACGCTCCAAATACAATACTTCTTCTTATTTTCTTCCATTACATTGCTTGAACCCCTTTATATAGTGCTACCGACCACCTAAGAACATTCTATAGGAGGAACCTTCTAATAATTCCTCTTACATTTATTATGCACACTAATATATCTAACTATGATAGTGGGCCTTGTTACCCCTTCACATTAGGGGTAACTATGGAGATCATATCTCGAATCCCACGGGTAGCATATATGGAGTACCGATGGATGGATTAACTAGCATAGCCCTGCAGGGCCCCTCATATTCATTTATGCACCATCATACATCACCAATTGTAGAGCAGCATCCATCACACTAACCTGGCCCCAAAGGGTAGCAGGTCTTGCTTCATGAGGTAATAAGTCTGATATTGTGGTAAGTGTCACCTTAATAATTGAATAATTTAAACATGTTGCAAATAATTATTTCTTGATTACAGAACGTTTGCTTGGAAATTATACTCTTTGCCTTATTTAACCTTGGTGGGTGTCATTTCGTCCTAGTAAGTTGGTCACCCTTGGGGATAGGGTGCTACTGGGGGTTTCCTTGAAGAGTCATTGTCCATTCCCAATCATATTTATCACCTTCCATTCTATTTCCATTATGTTTCCTCATCATTTGGGACTTTTCGGGTGCACTAACCCGAGAAGGGATTGGACCTCATTTCATGGGAAGAAGGGGTTGAAGCCCAGAGGGAATGTAGTTGGAAAAATATAAAATCCAAAATTATAACCTTCTAGATGATTTCCCAAGGAGGTCTTGAGAACAATGCAATGTTTCTCTAAAAATAATTGAACACCTGCAAAAGCAAAATTCACACATAGAGACGTCCCGCTTGTTGAGGGATCTACAAAAGTGTCTTACAACCTTTGTTGTACCCCTATGGCACTCTATGTACCTCTCCCTTCAAGTGACATTGTGGTACTGCCTCCCAAGTCGTTTGTTACCCACTTGGAGTACTTAATATCTTTGGACTTTAATTAATTAATGGAAAATAATTGGGCTTGGAAAAAGGATGCATTGAAAACGAAGGTGCAACACACCCTCTACAAAGGCACCCATTAATGAGACAATATGAACCCTCGTATGTCATGAACTATATGCAAAAAGGTTTTACCCACTCCACATCACACTCATACATGACCTAGATGGGTTTCTCTTGGAAAACACCCTTGACTTGAGGATTGACTGGCCCAATAGGATGCCTTGACACCCCTCCCACACCTAAATTTGACAAATTGTATAACGTCTTTGAGCATTTTTTTAGTTTGAAAAGGGGGGTTTGATGCACATGTTTGGGTGGTTTGATTATTAGATATGGCTTACTTGGCATGATCCTGTGACTTGTGGACCCTTGGAGAGATTACATGTTTGTCTTTGAAAGACCTTGCCCGGTGGAAAGGTATTCATGAGGAGATGACTTGTTCGAACCTTCATGAGGTATTTGGATACCAAAGATGGATGCAAAGATCCCACGTTTTGGGCAAGTTGGTGATCACTATTTCACAAGAGGTTGTTGCCTTTGGAGGCACTCTAGTTGGCCTAGATGGAGGTCTCCTACCTTCTCCCATCTGGACGCTAGTATTTGGAGGCTTGGGCGTCACTTACCTAGCCTATGACGTCACCACGAAGAAGACTAGGGTTTGATCATATGGAAGGAGGTTGTGACACGGCGTTTTGGCACATGTGGCATGGTTATTAGCCTTTGGAGGCCCAATGTTCCACTAAGAAACCTCAACGTCACCTTCTTGGAGCCTAACGTCACCCTAGAAGGTATGACATCACCCTTTTAGGGTTATTCTTTGTAAAAGTTTAATTTATTTTAATATTAATGAGCAAATTAATAAGTAGGCTCAGATTTGTGAAAAGACTCAACTTTTGGTTAATAAGGCTAGGATTTCCCATATAAATATGGCTAGCCTAACTCATTTTTTCATCATAAATCACCTCTCACAAGAGGGAGGACTAAAATTTTCTCCCTGGAGGCGTTATTGGCTGAAATTACGAAGGTGCACCACTTGGAGACTTTGTCATGGATGTTTTTTGATGATTTTTGGTGGAAATTTCTGCAACCAGGTGTTTATTGCTTGATTATTCTTAGTGAAGTAAGTAAAATATGCAATTTATCTTCAAGCTTTGAAGGGTTATGGTATATTTTACTTATTCATATTTAAGAATATGAAATTGATTACTCTTAAAACATAGGAGAGGGACATAAAGTGATTCTTCCTCTCTCTAGTATTTTCCCGTTCTCAATTGTCAAAAGGATCTTGTCTAGATAGGTTTCTAAAGCCCTAAAGTGTTAGCACTTTATAAGTTTGTTCTAGAACTTATTGCAAATATTTTTCAAGATTCTAAGGAGGGAAGGATTCACTAGGGCCTAAGAGTATTTACACTCTAGTGAATTCATCTTTGAAGACTTGAATGCTTGAGGCCTTAAAGAGCCAACACCTCTAGCATTTATTTATTTTTCCTTTAACCACTATTATCATTTGTTTCTCCAAGTTAATTTGTTATTGTTGTAATTGACTCCATAAGCCCAAAAGGCACTAATTTCTATTGATCTTGTGAAGGATTGATCAAACAAACACTCAAACATTATTCTCTCAAGCCTTTACTAATTATCTCTAACCCTAGCTTAGACTAGATTACTAACCTACTTGTGTTGTTGCAAAACATTGTTACAACCATATTAATTGTTGTAATTTTCTGCATACACTAACCTAAATCATAGCTAACTCACTCAGATTTTCTTGTGACAATTGCTCATAAATCTATGTGATAAATGCTAAGTTTGCATTGTGTTTTCAGGCAATTTTGAGGCATATTTCTTGCAGTTGTTACAATATATTATTTGTTGTTGTAAACTTTTACTTTGCTGCAATTTTATATCAGCTAGATTATACTCACATTGTATATCATCTCTTGAGGTCGTACTATCACTATTGTACTTGAAACTTGCATATATATGTTATGTTGTTCTTGTTTTGGGCAAGTACACAATTACTCTTCATTTGCCTCAATCTCTTAGACGTAGACCCTGTGATTTCGGTAACCAGTGAGAGGGTTGATAAACTTGACCATCGCCTTAGCTTTTCAACCCTTTAGATTATCGAGGATGCCTCCCCTGGGATAAACCTTTCATATCCCTAAAACGTGGGGATTTCCTATCAAGGTGACAGTGATAGGTCATCTTGTAGTTACGCCAATTTACCCTACTTGTCTTGGGCTTTGCACAAGTACAAATTGTGTGATAACAAACCTTATTTAATAATATAGTTGACATATTACACCTTACATTGAATGACATCCACTATTATCATTGTTATCCCCATTCTGTGGACAGCTAAGAATATTATGTCTTGAGGCCCTCGGGTTGCATATATGGTGTGTCGAGAGACTACATGACCAGTAGTACCCTTTTGCACAGATGGAAACCCCTCCCAACACCACAGATGGTCACAGATTTCCAGATGGTGTCCACCACATCAGCTGGCTTCCAGAAGGCAATGGACCTTGCTCCATGAGGTACAAGTCAGTATTATGGTGAGAATCATTTCAATATTTAAGCCCGTTGAGTATGTTGTAACTTAGATTTCTCTAGATTTCATGATATATGCTTGGACATTATGCCTTTTTACCTGCTTCACCTTGGTGGTTGACGTTGTTCCCTAGTAAGTGGTCTACCTTAGGGATGTGTTTGCTACTAGGAGCTCCCTTAATGAGCCAGCGTATCGTTCCCAACCATACTTACCACTTTCCATCATTATTCCCCTCCATTTCCTTATCTCTTGGGATTTTAGGGTGTACTGACCCAAAAAGGGGTTGTCCCTAATTCTATGGGAAGAAGGGGTTGAAGTCCCAAAGGGATTGATGTTGGGTAAAAGATAAAATCCTTGTATAAGCCTTCCATATGCTTCGCCTAGGAATCACCCAAGAAAGCAGTGAAAACGCTTATCTTTGAGTAAAGGGGACCTACAATATAATAAAGAATGCTTAAAAGGTTAGTTGAAGGATAGGAGGTCTCATCACGAGCTGACCTATCATGTCCATGAATATCTAGTGGTATGGCATTGCCATCATCTGGTCACCAAACCAGGGTAATGTCTCTCAGCTGCATGTCTAAGAGAAAGGGGGTCTCATCATGAGCCATCCTTCTCATTTCCACTAGGTGTTTGTGGGTGACATTGCCATCATCTGGTCACCATGTCAATGCAGTGACCTTCAACCTCTCCTTATGATATATTGAAAGAAAATACAAATAAAGAAAGATAAAAGGCAATTGATGGGCTTGGAAAAAGTGCATTGCGGACGAAGGTGTTGAAATAATGTAACTGCAAAGAGTATTCTAATTATTATTGATGTAGTATTCATTAGATCAATCCCCTTTTGTGGATTGATCGTGTCGAGTATTGTAAATGACCAAATCCCCTTTTGCGAATTGGTCAAACCCTAATTGTAATGGGTTAAATGAAAAGTCGACCCCAGAATATATTAAAGTGGTTATAACCACCCAGAATGAGAAGTTAGCCCAGCCAGTGAAAAGACACCACGGTGCACATGTGTCAGATTGTATAAATAAGAGAGGTTATCACATCATTGTTCACTCACTCACTTGATGATCAGAGCGCAAGTCTAGAGCTGCAATTGGAGAAGAAGAGAGAGAGAGGCGCATTCTTGGGAGAGGACTTTCTATATTTGTTTGAGTTATCTCTTGGTATTGTATTGGTTATCTATATTAAGGAAGTTTTTGTTGGGTTTTCTCCCCCATGAGGGTTTCCCAGGATAAATGATGTGTCTCTTGTGATTGTGTATTTCTCAGTGATCCTATCTATGTTATTGTTATCTAGTGAAATGAAAAGAACTCTAATAATAGCTTAAACCTTAACATGGTATCAGAGCTAAGTTGAAGAGAGCATATTTCACAAGAAGAAGAAAAACGTCATTATTGTCGTACATGCAAATTAGGGATTTTTATTGAAGAAGAGTTTCAGCCTCAAAACCATCTAGAAAAGTGCGCCCTAACCCAAGGAGTTCTTTGGCATCTTCAGTGCACCTTTTCAGTGGGTAGATCTCCTAGAAAGTGAAACCCTAGTTTTCATCGGTACCAGAAAACCAGAAGTGCCAGAAGTACTAGAAAACCAGAAGCACTAGTCCAAAAATCCGTTGGTCAAGTTTGATGGGGTAAAAGTTGTATTTTCATAAATCTGACTGCACCAGCTTACTCGCCTCAGCTCAGTGCATCTATCCCCTGGATCATAACTTCAAAATTTGAAGTTTGAAAAATTAGGGTTTCCTCATAAAACCCTAAGTTGCAGTTGCAGTCTCAGAACCAGTTGCAGTACTAGTTGAAGTATCAGTCGTAGTACCAGTTGCAGTCACCCTTGAAGTTTTTAAGAGTTGGTATTCATTGACGTTGCTACCAGATGGGGCCACTACCTACAAATGCTATGAGAGGTATGTACTCACATATGTTTAAATTGTTAAGCGTTAAAGGGTATTTGCAGGAGAAGGGATCTCTTGCCATAGATCCAGAAGGATCTCAAGATCCAGAATAATGCAACTCAGGTTTGATTATTCTGATATACATCTAGTTGTTATGACAGTGTTGCATGTTGAAGCTATTACCATCATATTAACCTGTGGTCAAAATATTAGATGGATTAAAGATGAGACCATAGAGTTTATTCTCTAACCCAAACTTTTGTCAAGATAGCATATTTTCCTAGTACAAAAGACAAGTTGAAGAAAACACTCGTCATCTTGAATGAAGGAGACTTGGAAGAAAAGCAACACACTCTTGAAGACAAGACCACAGGTCCCAGGTTTGATTAAATTGATAATATTCAAAGTTGCACATGACAAGTTACAAGTAAACACTATAGTTGAGATAACACTCTTTGAAGAATATTATACTTGGTAGCATGTGAGCATATTGAGATAAATGCTTAATGTAATCATTTGCCTGATACAAACTAACATCTCCTCTAGGAGAAATATCTTGTGTTAGTTCCAGGTTGCCATGGAGGAATGTTTGATCACAACACTATAAGAGTGTTGACCTCATTCCGTATTGTATTTCTAACTCTTGATCTTTGCTTCAGACAAGTCACAAGTGAAATCCCTAAAGGAGTCACTGTGACGATTGTTTGTGCTATTGCTTTATCTACTATTATCAAAAGAGTGATATTCCTACTTGTTGTTTTGTTGACCTTGTTTCAGGTCACAGGGGATAACTCTGAGGAAGCTATAGTGAAGGTTGTTGAAGGCAATATATTACATGAGACATGAAGCAGACTATGTACATGACCATATACACTTATGTACCAAATAATATGAAGAAGAAGCTATCTCTTGAGATTCAGAGTATCTCATATGAAGATTGATTGAAAGGAGCAGAAGGCTCCAAAGATGACTGAACATTAGAACGAGAAGCAAATCTCGTTTGAAGCATGACTATGTATTTAGACTTGGTATTCAAATATCAAGTATGCCCTGTAAGAGATAATGAAGTCCTTGTAGACTTAGAAGAAATCGAGAGTAAGCCTGATCTCAGAAAGGATCAGATGAAGAGACAACTTACAAGACTGGAGACAAATTCCATGAGAAGACTAGATCGTAGCTTCAGAAACTTCTAGGAGATATGAAATCTCCTGGGAAGATTCCCTTGTTTCAGTGACAAAGAAGGAAGCCAATCAGAAAGACTAGGATATGGATTCTTCTGTGAGAAGAGAAGTCAGTATTGACTTCCAATATTGATCTATATAGATCAAACATGTTGCAGATATACAAAGCCTGATGTATGTCCAGAGGATTCTCCCAGCAAAAGGGAGAAGACTATGATGAGACACTTATTGAAGAAATAGTTCCAGTATTTATGAAGACAACTAGAACAACCATGATTCATATATAGTATGAGATACAGGGGGAGCAATCCCCATATTTAAAATTGAGTGGCAGTTGGTGCAGTACATTAGTTGGGTCATGGAGACATGACTACAATGAAAGATAGAGATACCTCCATGAAAGAAGAAGAGTTATCTTTAGTATCATTTATTGAGCCACCCTCAGTTTCAGTTATTAGATTGTGGTCTCAGCTATGATGGAGATCATGATTTCACACTGAGTGAGTACACTGATTCAGATTGGGCTGGAAGTGTCTCTGACAGGAAGAGCACTTCAGGATGTTGTTTCAATTTGGGATCAGCCATGATCTGATGGCAGAGTAGGAAACAATCAAGTATTGCTCTCAGTATAGTGGAAGCAGAGTACATTGTTGTGTGTTCTACCAGTTGTGAAGCTATATGGCTTCGTAAGTTGTTGACTGGTCTATTTGACCTAGAGATGGAAGCAACCACAATTCTATGTGATAACCAAAGCTGCATAAAGATGACAGAGAATCTTGTATTTCATGACAAGATGAAACACATAGAGATCTGATACCATTACATCTGTGACATGGTGCAGAGAGGAGACATAAAGCTCCAATATGTTAGCACAGATGAGCATGTTGTCGATGTGTTTACTAAGCCTCTATCTCGTGTAAAGTTTGAGCACTTTCGAAATAAGCTCGGTATAGTTAGAAAGGACCTCCCTCGATAGGGGGAGTAGTGTTGTGTTGATATGCCAGCCTAGTGTTGTGCTTCCAGCTTAATTGTTGTGTCAAGATGCCAACCTAGTGTTGTTCTTCCAGCTTAATTGTTGTGTCGAGATGCTAGCCTAGTGTTGTGCTTCCATCTCAATTTTTGTGTCAAGATGCCAGCCTAGTGTTGTGCTTCCAGCTTAATTGTTGTGTTGAGATGCCAACCAAGTGTTGTGCTTCCAACTTAATTGTTGTGTTGAGATACCAGCCAAGTGTTGTGCTTCCAGCTTAATTGTTGTGTTGAGATTCCAGCTTGATTGTTGATGCCAGCTTAATTGTTGTGTTGTGATTCTAGCTTAATTGTTGTGTTGTGATTCCAGCTTAACTGTTATGTTGTGATCCCAGCTTAAGTGTTGTGATGATGTGCCAGCCTCGTGCTGTGATAGTGTGCCAGCTTAAGTGATATGATGCCAGCCTTGTGTTGATGACATGTCAGCCTCGTGTTGTGATGATGTGTCGGCCTCGTGATGTGATGATGTGTTTCTATCTTCGTGTTGTGATGCCAGCCTCGTGCTGAAGATTCTCAGCCTAGTGTTGATGTTGATGATGCTCCAGCCTTTGAGCTGTGATATTTTTTCTTTTGATGTTGTATCATCCTTGTGTTGTTATTGATGATGATGATGCCACTCCAGCTTCTTGTTGAAGTTGATGATGATGATGATGATGCCACTTCGGCCTCTTGCTAAAGATGATGATGATGATGCCACTTCAGCCTCTTGCTAAAGATGATGATGATGATGCCACTTCAGCTCATGAGTCCTTGTTGAAGATGATGATGATGATGATATTATTTCAATGTTAATGTTGAAGATGATGATGATGTTACCTTAGCCTCATGCCAATGAGGATGATGATGTTACTCCAGCTCCATGTTGTGTTGATGATGCTCCAGCCTCAGTGTTGTGTTGATGATGAGAAAAAATTCCGATGATTTATAGATATGCCAGTCAATGTTCCAAGATGTTGTTAGTGATGCTGCCCTCTCTCTCGCCTGATGTTGTTGTAGAATACCCTTCTTGTTAAGGGGGAGTGTTGAAATAGTGTAACTGCAAAGAGTATTCTAATTATTATTGATGTATTATTCATTAGTGTTGTAGGAAAATCTCCCTGCGGACAAGTAGATCTCCTCTTGAGAGCTAGACTCTTAACTCTTAAGACAAAAGATGCTTATCGCGGACACTGACTTCCTTTTAGATAAAGATAAACTAATGTATGAGGAGGAAGGAGAAAAGAATTACCCTTTTACTGGTGTTTGTCCCTGCATGGTCCGAATTGAGCTCCAATCTTGAACTCCTCGATAAGCCCTGTAGACAAACAAAAGTACAAACAACTTCCTACTCTACTGAGATTAGTTCGAAATAGATCTATCTATTAGAGACAAATTCATGTGAAATCAAACATAGAATTGAAAGAAACAGGCCAAGCATATTATATTAATGAGAACAACAATGAAGAATACTTACAGCCATAGATGTGAGTGTAGCAACTTCGTCAAGCCCTCCTCGTTCGAACCCTTGCTCAAATAGTCCACACACAGAATGTTGATGCTCCAAACAACATCTTCTTCATGAGATCATAAGTTGGATGCTTCACAATACTTTTTCCATCCCCTTTCACTATGAGAAGGCATATTTAAATAGGCTTGGAGAGGCCCAACCACTTGAGATATCTTTGGGGTAAGTTGAGGATTTTCCTCCTTCAGTTATGGATCTGCCCTAAGATCATGGCTTGACCAAGGATTCGAAACCAACCACCTTCAGATATTGAGGGGATATTTCCCTCAATCTTCTCAACAAATAAAATTTCACCTGGAATAGGTAGCGCTCCTCCAAAAAGTGCATCAGAGCGTTATAGCTCTCTTTGAAAGAAGAACAGCAAGTGTTGGCGCTCCTAATAGTGGAAGTGCTCCCCATAAAGGGCATCAGGGCGTTATAACGCTCCCTAACAGTATATGGGGGAGCGCTCCTCTCCAAAAATACCTCTTGAATGGGTTTTCTAGTGGAAAAAGGTTTATAAACTCTATTAACCCATTCCTCTTCTTCCAAATCAATTGTTTGAGGTGTTTCAAGTGTCCTTCCAATGTCGTTATAGGAACGACATAGACATTATGGTAGTATGCTTTTTTCTGACACTTGTGACCAAAATATGACACTTGCGACACTTGTAATGACGACACTTGCGAAAATATCGAAGTGATTAATTTTGAGGTGTAACAATTAGATCAATCCCCTTTTGTGGATTGATCATGTCGGGTATTGTAAATGACCAAATCCCCTTTTGTGGATTGGTCAAACCCTAATTGTAATGGGTTAAATGAAAATTCGGCCCCAGAATATATTAAAGTGGTTATAACCACCCAGAATATATTAAAGTGGTTATAACCACCCAGAATGAGAAGTCGGCCCAGCCAGTGAAAAGACACCCCAGTTCACACGTGCCAAATTGTATAAATAAGAGAGGTTAGTGCCTCATTTGTTCACTCACTTACTTGATGATCAGAGTGCAATTCTGGAGCTGCAGTTGGAGAAGAAGAGAGAGAGAGAGAGAGAGAGAGAGAGAGAGAGAGAGAGAGAGAGAGAGGTGCATTCTTGGGAGAGGAATTTCTATATTTGTTTGAGTTATCTCTTGGCATTGTATTGGCTATCTATATTAAGTAAGTTTTTGCTGGGTTTTCTCCCCCATGAGGGTTTCCCAGGATAAATGGTGTGTCTCTTGTGATTTTGTATTTCTCATTGATCCTATCTATGCTATTGTTATCTAGTGAAATGCAAAGAACTCTAATAATATCTTAAACCTTAATAGAAGGTACCACACACACTCTGCAAAGGCACCCATGAATGAGACACTATGACCCCTTGTATATCATGAGCCCTATTCCCATTGAGTCTTGACCCCAACCACTTCACCCACTTTACATGGATTAGAGAGGGATCTCTTATAAACTTTCCTTGAACTAGGGCAAGATCTGCCCAATAGGACACCTCGTCAACCCTCCCATATTCAACCTTGACAAGTCGCATAGTGTCTTTGAGCAATTAATTGTTTGATATAGTGATCTTTGATGCACATTCTTAGGTGGCTCATTTTTTGATTGGATTCACTTATYKTGATGTTATGACTTGATATCCTTGGAGGGTGTGTTCATTTGTCTTTGCAGGACCTAGTTGGTGGACAGTTTTGGGAGAACAAGCCTAGCTTGGGCTTCCATGGGGTTACAAGCCCATAGGTTGGATGCCAAGGGCTCGCATGTCGGATGAGAAATATAAAACTTGTAAGTCCTTTAGAATGACTTGGATGACATATCCTAGCCCCCACATGCCAAAAGTTTTTCCTATGAGAGGAAAAACGGTACTCCTAGAAGCATGACGTCACCTAGGGGGATTAGGGCTTGGTGGTGACGTGCCACTCATTGACACATGGACGTTTTGAGGAGAAGAAGGTATTCACCATTAAGATATTGTCTAGATGCTTGACATGTGGACTTTGGAGGCCTACCCATGTTTCTCCAACACCAACAACTTCTTCTAAGTGGAAAAACATCTCCTAAAGGGGAGACGTCCATGTAAAATTAGGGTTTATTTGTGAAAAAGTGAAACTTTAATGAATTGTTTAATATTACTTTGTTGAATAGGGAAATATTAGGCTTGTTGACCCTTAGTCTTGTGGTTTACCCCTTAATTTGTGGACAAGTCACCTTGGTGAAATTTTGTATAAATAAGAGATCATAAGATCTCATTTTAAGATAACTCTCCCTCATTGTGAGAAGTATTGGTCTGAAATTTTCGCTATATTTTGTAAAATTGTCTCTTTACCCTCTTGGTTATGGTTACCTCTTGATTTTATGGTTGATGGAAGTGATGCTTTATCCTTGGAAGGCTTATCTCTTGCTATTGTGGTGGATTATCTTGGCATTTTTCCTTGAATTGGTATGGTTTTTACTCACATGCTATCATTTGTTTCAAGTAAAGTTAGGAGGTAGGTGGGAAGTATAAGGGAATGCACCCCCACCATATTCTTCATCATTTTATGCTTCATGTTATTGGTTAAACAATGGTTTGCTAAAAGAGTATAAGGGCATACACCCTCTTAGCTTAAACCCTAGCTAGAGAAACTTGCCTTGGGAAGTAAAGGGGCTTACACCCCCAAGGAGGTAGCTTCTCTAGCTCTTTCTTTTCATGACCCCATTAACCCAATAATTAAGAGCACTAGTCATTTATTATTGCATTGGAGACATAAAATATTGCATTGGGAAACGTGATTTTTTGTCATTTTTACTTCTTGCAAAGTGGATTGTATTCCCTGTGCCTTAGGCACCTCATAGCCACTAAGGCATCCCCATCAAGGGGATACTTCTTGCTTCTGTTATAAAATTACATCTTCAACCATTAGGGCTGCAAAAACCCTAACTCATTTTCTTGAATAACTCCCCTATCAACCATTGGATTTTGCTCAAAGTTTGCACACTTATTCTTCTTGGTCTAGCCCACTTTTTGGCAAAGTTTGAGGGGATTTCAGTGGATTGTTTTATTGTTGTAATACATTGAATTTTATATCCATAAGGCTGATATAATTTTCTGCAGACAATTGTTTACAACAACCTTATCTTTGTATGCTAGAATATTGGTTTCTCATCTTGAGTTTAGCTAGTCATTAACTAGTCTTTCTCTTACATCTTCTACTTGATCTCTAGCATTCATTGAGAAAATTATAGTAGCATATTATTTTTGATATATATTTTTATCTATTGCTGCAAATTAGGGACAGCAATATTAACTTGTTGATCCAACTAACATACATCATTGCAAAGTGGTTTTTCTTGTGTCTCGAGCAGGTATTTCACCATTTACAGGTTACTCAACATACTTGGAAACCCTTGGACCCTCCCAAGACTTCATTCCACACATTTCATTCCACTTAGACTTGACCTCTAGGGACTCCACTTCCATCCCTATCCATATCCATCTCATTCCCCCTAGCGCCACTGGGATCGCCTCCCTAGAGTG